>JADNRX010001099.1:0-14572 GCA_015501595.1 Hymenopellis radicata | reverse complement strand
CCAAGAAAGTGCCGGAAAGCACCGACCCGACGCGTATCGACTGAAGCGTAGATGACGTCAACCACGGATATCCTTTCGAGAAAGAACTGCTGCCAGAAGTAGCACGGGAACACCACATAGAGGTAGTAAGTCCACGGTGCTTGTTCAAGATAGAACGCGCCCAAAATCCCACAAGAATGAAGCTTGTAGTGATAGTGACAGCGTCGACGCTCGCGAAGCGCCAGCAATCAATCGACTCTGGAACACAAAAAGAGAAGCATAAGCTGCCCAGCCTATGTAGGCGAATGTCGCTATGCTGCGAAGCAGAGTACGTTCGTAAGTTTGAAGGTAGCGAAGCCCTTCGAGGCCAGTCCCAATGAGATTCAATGACTTTTGACGCGCAAAAACCAGTCCTTCTGATTGACGAGCTCCTCTATATCTCGCAGAGCCCGTAGTCGTGTGGGTTCGTCTCCGTTATCGTGGCCTTCCAGAGTCCAAAAGGAGTATAATGTATCTTGTGCGTTCGCTTGATATCTACAATGTTTCAGTCGCGTAAAGAATCTTGAACAGAATGATATGAATGCGATAGTTTTCTAAAATGACCTGTAAATAGATCAATCTTGACACTAGAAACTACGAAAAGAGCAGACTTTTGCGTTAACCAAAGCGGCTTTGGCCAACATTTCGTCCCCTTGATGAGGTTGGATGTAACCAGGTCTGGTAGGGTCGACATCTGGCAGGACCCGACAGAGTTCACTGGCCAGTCAATACCAATCAATGTGGCCATCAAGGCTGCAATATCAGCTTGTTCGATATCACGTCGATAGAGATGGCCAAGACCCCACGGTCGAGAATACGCGTCATGCGAGGAAGGTACAGAGTCAGGGAGGGGTCCTCGAACACCTTTCCCCAAGCGATAATTGGCGTTCGCGTACTGTCAGGGTCTGAGAAGAAGTTGAGGGAAGGAATGTTGGGCAGTTAGGACACGTACTTCCATCACCGTGGTTCCCTATCACGGACATACCGTGATCTGCGGTGAAGATGAAGCTCGTATCATCATCGCCGTAGAACCTCGAGATTACGGTCTCCGTCTGTTGTACGATGCTATCGACGACGCGAATGTTATTCATATATTCCTAAAAGGTTCTGAGTTCGACGTGAAATCGCGTATCAGACGGAACTTACAGGCGAATGGGTCGGTACGAGTGTCCAGTAGTGTCCAGCCCAAGCAGGTGGAGAAAAATGACAACCTTGTCCGCTCTTAGTTCACTATTCAATTGTGCATCCAAAGTCGCATTCCGGAATAGCGTCTTTAACTGCTCCAAGACCCATGTATCGAGGTTGGTCGCGTCTATAACCAAATTATTAAGAAACTCGAGAATATGAGTGCGTATACCTTGTGTAAATCCTCGCGTCTTCGTCGTAGCTCCATTCCTTGACTCTGTTCGGCACCGCTCCTCGAGTGAACATGGGTAATATGTCCGGGTGAGCCGAATGAATAGGTGTGACTGGACTGATTGAAGACGGAATCAAAATCGACAGGATTTGTTTTCCAACCCTAAGCACGTTGTGAGGTCAACGAAGTGGACTCATTGAGCGAAACGCACTTTGGCCACCGCTGACACGTCCTCGTACATCCCCCTACGCGTCTCGTTTATAGCAGCCGTCAGCTGTGGAATGACAATACACACCAATGATGGCAACGTGTCCCGGCCGACTCTCTGTCGGTACGCGCGTGTGCGATATCCCAAAGGCCCCGCGGGTCTCGACAATGGAGCGCAGATGCGGAGCGACGACTTTTGGCGCGCCGGGGTATGCGGGGAACCCATTTGGCTCGAATAAAAGATCCGCGCGGAGGCCGTCACCTATAACGACGATGAAGACACGTCACCACAGGCCCAGCAGAGTGCTCACCGACTATCAGCACAAGTCGCTTTGCCTCTGCGCTCCCAACATTGAAGCTGTTCATTCCATGGACAACCGGACTTGTGAAATAGCAGTCAAAGACCGACAAAATGAAGACGAGGTGGAAGAGAAGACCGATAATTAAGAGTTGTGCTGCACAGATAGACAGTCTGAGTTTAACTATAGTTGAGAAGAAAGCACGAATTACCGTGGAACCCATCGTGGTGGTCATAATGCAAGATCCATTAGGGTTACACTTACGGTCAGCGCCACATACGATCAAATGCATCCAGTGATATTGTACTTTCAGATAAATATATATACAAGTGCAAAGCCTGCTCTTTGAAAGAAACTAGGGAAACTAGGTATGACCGTACAGCGGTGCATAATAGGTTTATGGAGAAAAGGCGAGTATAGGATATAGTAGGTAAGGAAAGAGAGCAAACTGTCAAGCAATTCCACAAAATGAGAGGGGAGTGAGTTTTTTCTTCCAGATTTCGAAAGGAGAGTAAAGATGAAGGGAATGGATTGAATTGTACAGATTCAGTAAATGGAGGATTCAAGATGGAATATTAACCCGAGAGAAATTGGACGGCGCATACGAGAAAATGATTCTCTAGTCTCCTCTGCCATCATCGCCTGTTAAAACTATCTGAACGAAACTGTAACCACAGTACATATTAGAATTCTAGAGGTTCGTGAGTTTGCGCATCGAGCCCACCTCTTCCAGTAGGACCTTCGCCGACACGGCTGTCACGCCGCCCAAAACCACCAACCCCGGTCCACGGGGCTGGCGAACGACACCAGCAGGGCTCTCGGGCCCGCCACCTCCATTCACATTCCGGTTTGTAGGCTTGGAGGAAGGGTTGGCACTGGAGGGATGGCATTGCCAAACGGAGATCCATTGGAGAACAAGGAGCCGAAGCCGCTAGCTCGACGAGGAGCCGCCATGGTGGCGTAGCCTTCGCGAATATTGCCATTCGAGGATCGAGAGCTGAGACGAGGACCCTGTGAATGCAACGTCTTCATGTCTGGCATAGACTTCTTGACTCGGAGGGTGTTGGCCGGCATGGTCGATTGACTGGGCGTGAGATAGGCCGATGGGGCGCGGGACAAAGGTATGTGGCTGACGCTGACTCTGCTGCTAGTGCAGTCTTAAAATTGATAGATCAAAACTGATGATGATCACTCACTCGCTGGGGATCAATCCGAGTAACAACGGCGTAGCGTTCGTCCCTTCGCCGATAGAAATAGTGATAGACGCCGAGCTTTTGGGCGATAAGGTGGACAACCCGCCTCTGCTTTGGGGAGAGAGTCCTGGAAAAGGCTAGCTCGTCGCGCATGCGATCGTCCTTGAAGAGCAAGATCCTAGAGTAGATCTCCAGCGTAGAGGGATCGTTGAGATCCAATTCATTAGAGGACGACTTGTCGGATGCACTGCTGGGCGTCGGGGGCGCCTGCTGCTGGCTGGGCATGCTGGGGGCGCCGATGTTAAGACGTGACTGTATGGCGACGCGGGTATGGACGGAATACTGTGCTGGCCGTACTCCTGTTGTTGGTAAGACCCTGATGAGAAAGATCGCTGCTGCTGAACAGGGAAAGGCGCAGAGGCGAGGGGGACGCCATAGTCCTCATAACCTTGGGGCGGGCCACCCTGCTCCTTTTCAATCTGCATGGAGCGCATGCGGCGGATGGCCTTTTCACGCTCAATGCGCTCCTTTTCGCTGGCCTGCAGAACCTTCTTGTATTCAACGCGTAGCTTGCGACCCTGTACGTCGAAGCCGTTGAGAGCAGCGACAACAGCATCAGCGTCGATTGCCTGACGGAAATTAGCGAACGCAAGGCCACGGAAGGAGCCCTGCTGATCAAGATGATAATTGAAAGCATAAGGAGTCGGGATGGCCAGCGACGCCTGAAAATCAAAGTGAATTGTAGGGTAAGGTTTCGTAGACAAGAAAACATACAATTATATCAAGTAAAGTCTCGCGCTTAACGTTGAATGGTATATTTTTGATAACGATGGCAGTCGGGATTATCTCGTTCGTCTGGGTTTTGGATAGGTGTGGTGGGCGCAATAGGGGGGCTAATGGGGTTCATTGGAGGAGGCGAGCCGCCCGCGGAAGAAAAGTCCGAGTTGTTTTGGGGCGACAACGAGCGGGCATCCGAAGAGCTGTCGAGCCATTGCTGTGAACAACGAGTCAGGCGCGGTTGACCCCCAAAAAAGGTAAAACATACGGTAGGCAGACCGCCCCGCAGAGGCTGCTTCTTGCTAGGCGACTGGCCTGTGGTAAGCGGATTATACTGGGACTGGATTGGGATTCCAGGCGATGTTGCATAATGATAATGGGGTCTCCCGCCACCGCTGCCGTCGTAATCGTAAGTGTCGTGAAGACGTTGTTGTTGCGAGGAGAGGGTGAGAGTCGAGAGGTCGGGCGGGGAGCTAGTCATGACTCGTAACCACAAAAGGAATCTGCAAAGAAGGGAGAAAGATAAATGGGCGTTGAATACTGAACACCACCAAGCCGCCTCTGTTGACTGTTGTTATCCTAAGTAATTTACTTTGCCTCGTGGCCGTCTCAATCAGGGACAAGGTCATCTTTGTTTCCAACAAGTACTGCTACTACTACTTACTGTACAGCCATAGCCACAGGCTGTGGCGCGCGAATCAATAAATCAACATCAATCGCTACAGAAATACTGCCAGAATGATCCCAAGGCCCACGGACTCTGACAGATCGCTTTGGCACCGGCTTCAGCCTATTCGCAGTATCCTCTAACGGAGAACGATTGTTGCTCCGTGGAGCTGGGCCCTTGCCCAGGTTGCATGGCCAGTAGAATGTTGGCCGTGGAACAGACGGTAAAGTATGCTTTGGCACGCTAGACGTGTACATCAGTAAGAATCCGCTGCAGCAATCAGAATGCCTACTTGCGAGCCGGCGCGGGCCCAGGCACAAGTCGAAGAGCACTTGGCGGAGATCGACGTGGCATAACGAGTGAGACGAAAAGAATGTTGGTAGCCTGTACCGAAGAGATAGATGACTGTCTCACGTTTGCTGAGTATTTGAGGGGTTACTATTGAGGGGACAAGGATCCCACCTTGGTTATATACTCGTCAAGCAACCAGTGCTATTATCACAACACAAAAGACTGTTTTAGAGGCGCTGAACAAAGGCCTCTTTGCGTCGTGAGATCACCGTGGAAGTGGGAAGAAAGGTGCTTAAAAATCAGATGGTCTCCATCTACCCTTACGTAAATATGGGTCCATATGCGCCAGTCTCGACCATTGCCAAACGTACTTGAGAACGAGGACAAGAAGACAATTTCCGGCAGAGGACGTAAAGTATACAACATATGATGCAGATTGAAGGGAAGACGATGTACATAAAACGAACAAGCGCCCCTGCCATACGGGTTTCAAGTCCGAGTAAGACGTCCACAACATCAAAACAGACGAATTAAGCCCCTTCGTTTGTAGGAGGGCGGTAGTGGGCCATCAGCTGGGCCTTGAACTCTGCAGACCGCGTTATCAATAATGATTGAACAATCAAAGGTGTAGATCTCTTACTATCGGGCTTGCTCCACAAAGACGCAGCTTCCGAGTTCAACGGCGATGCATTGTTGGGTTCTAAATGATGGAACGACGATGAGTATGAGGCAGGTAAGCGCATGTTTCGCTCACCTCCAAGGAGTGATTGTAAAGACAGTAGGATAGTCTGGACACTGTACACAGCAGACCATTTGTCCTGTCCAACATGGTCAGCATGGTACATCCTTCGCAACTTGGCTTGCGCACCTGTAGGATGTCCAAGCAGATAGCGCCTCCGGTGATATCGACGTTGGGGTGAAAACAGGGCGTATCGAATTTGATGGCCGGAGGCACATAAGGATAGTTTGAGGGAAAGTGTATTGATATCTTAAACGTGAGTCCAGCATAAATCTGATAAAAAGTGAGACTTTCAAGACTGAGGGGTGTTGATGAACGCACGGTGCCCGCCGGTCCTTCGATCGTGCCGGCCCAATCGAAGAGATTGCCGTCGTGTTTGGGGAACGCAGACTACAGACAGAGTGAGGCTACGAGCTGCTCAGATAAACAGCCACTGACAATGCCCGGAGAAGACGACATCTTGTGGCGATGTTAGCGGACTGGGCAGATAATGCGCGTATAGAACTCACCATGAGCGTCATCAATTCATTTCCCAATCTAAACAGAGACAAGTGAGCAAGAGAGACTGTTAAAGGCGAGCGCAACCGACCGTTTCGCAACGCTGCCCGCGGACTGCTGGGGCGCGGCGGTAGTGGTGGTCTTTTGAGCAGAGCGAGGTGGCACAGTGGCAGAGATTTGTTCCATTGGTTTCGCAGTGAGGCTGGTGGACAAGAACGCGATGTGAGCAGAACGTCAAGGTAAGAAGACAAGGTTGACAGTGTTGCAACCAAAAAGTCCACGTGAGCGTGATCACGCAAGCACCACAAACGCCACCGGCTTCTCGGCAGACCGTGGGAGGCACTACTGCTCTCCGACCTCCGTACCCTGGCCTCCATCGGTCTTCACTGTTGCTGACGATGTCGGCCAATTTCCAGGCAACGGCGGGCGAGCTAGCCCTCGTTTCTCGCATACTAGCACAGGGTGACCCTACAAAGTCGGGTCATTTGGCAGGAGATGTCGCCGTACGCATCTTTGGCGGAGCAAAACTGCAGCCCACTGTTCTCGGAGAGATATGGAGCATGGCCGACGAGGACAACCAAGGCAGGTTGTCGAGCAAGGGCGTCGCTGTCGCCGTGCGCCTCATGGGTTGGGCACAAAAGGGCGAGAAGATGGTCCCAGCTCTCATCAGCAAACGTCAGTTGCGCGTCGCATTACCCCGTATATGATGTTGACCTTGACTGCAGCCGGACCCCTTCCCACTATTGACGGCGTATCTGATGTTGGCAGACAGAATACGGGCATGTCTCTTCCTCGCTCGCCACCACCCATGTCAGGTCTCCCGCCATTAACCGCCCAGGACAAGGCGAAATTTCAAAATATGTTCCAGAAGACAGGTCCGTCAAACGGTCTCCTCAGCGGTAGGTTGCTTTGTCATTATCTCACGAATTCTCTTATCCATCTTCGTCCTAGGTGAACAAGCGCGCGACATTTTCGTTAAATCCAAACTATCCAACGAGAAACTCGGTCAAATATGGTACGTCGACTCTCAAGTTGTCATACTCAGTTTCCTTGATGGTATTCTCCAGGACACTAGCAGATACCCACGACCGCGGCTCCCTTGACGCGACAGACTTCACTATTGCAATGTACTTGATCCAAGGAGCCATGTCCGGCCAAATTCACAGCATACCCCCTACCCTCCCACCCGGTTTGTATCAACAAGCTTCCGGGATAGGCGGCCCTATATCCAGCGTCATGACACACTCTACTGGCAACAGCGGCTCGTACAGCCCGGTCGGTAGTACATTCTCCCAGAATCGCGTACAGCCCCAATACACAGGCCAAATGCTGCAACCCAATATGACTGGCAGTATGTCCGGCCGACGCGGAGCTCCTGTACCTCCCCATCTGCCTGCGCGTCCCAACGTGTCTCACGTTGGAAGTAGCGCCTTTGGCAAGCCTGCTCCCGTTCCATGGGACATAACGGCGACGGAGAAGACAGAGTCGGATGGATTCTTTGACACGCTGGATAATCAAAGGAACGGCTATATTGAAGGTGATGTTGCTGTACCTTTCATGCTCGAGTCCAACCTTCCCGGCGAGGACCTGGCGCAAGTCTGGTATGTTGCCATTTAAGCAGTTTTTCATTGGCCCATGTTGATCTCTTCCCCCCAGGGATCTCGCCGACATTAATAACGACGGGCGCCTCACAAAGGACGGGTTCGCCGTTGCGATGTACCTCATTAAGAAGAAACTAGCGGGCGGTACTATTCCTGCCACTCTTCCGCCTTCGTTGGTGCCTCCATCTATGCGCAAGATTAATGGAGCGGTATCTGCCTTTCATCCTCCTGCTCCCGCCCCGCCTGCGCCTCAGGTGTCGGACAGTCTCGCAGACTTGCTTTGGGACGACCCGCCTCCAGCGGCGGCTCCCCCAGTTGCCCCTCAATCTACTGGGTTCACTTCCCCCGCTCCCGCTCCCGCACTATCGTCTGCCTTTGGATCGTCCGCCCCGACGCGTTCGGTCAGCTCACCAGCTCCACCACCGCGTCCTGCCGCTCAAGATCCCTTCGGATCATCTCCTTTTGGTTCCAGCGAGTCTTCAATTTGAAGTATCTTCCTACTAAGCTAATTTCATGCCTTCTAGATGCTGGCCAAGATTTGATGGGCGATGACGATGAAGTCACACCTTCTCCTCCCATACAAGATCAGTCGGCCGAGATTGGGAACACGCAAAACCAACTCAACTCCACCAATCGTTCTCTGCAGACGACAAAGGCAGAGCGGGAGACAACCGAGCAGACTTTGGCCAATCAAGCGGCCGAACTTTCCTCCCTGCAGACCCAGCTGTCTTTCGCGAAAGCTGCTTATGAAACGGAAACCAAACTCCTTGCTGCGCTCCGCGAGCGCTTCTCCTCTCAAACTGCGGAAATCCAGAAATCCAGAGAATTTATCATTAGTGCTGAGAGTGATCTCAGTGCTCTACGTGTGGAGAAGGCGGAGGTTGAGGGATCACTTCTACGCGACAAGGAAGAAGTCAGGGATTTGCATCGCAAGATGACGGAATTTGGTCAGCAGGCGGAGTCTCTGAAGGCAGAGACTGAGAAGTTGAAGAAAGAAGCAAAGCAACAGCGTGGTCTTCTCGCCATCGCGCGTAAACAACTGAGTACGAAGGAAGCAGAGAAGGCGAAGGCAGAGAAGGAATTGCAGGAAGCTGCTGCCGAGGCGGCCACTGTTACGCAAGAAAAGACGCAAGTGGATAACGAGATTGCTGAAGTCGAGAAATCTCTCTCGACACTGTCGTCTCCATCACCATCGGTATTCTCTCCAGCGCCCGAACGGGCGTTGTCTTCGGATTCGCTTGCCTTTGCTGCTTCACAAGCCCTCCCTGCTACACCAGATCCCTCGAGCCCAGGTGGTGGTGCAAAGAGTAACAACCCATTCGAGCGGCTCGCAATGTCGTCGGGTCAATCCACTCCTCCTCGTACAGGGTCGCCTTTCCTGCCTTTCGCTGGTACATCGGTTCCCACTCTGTCTAATGTCTCAGCTCCTCCTCCTGCGGATCCGTTTGGTTTTGATCAAGTCTTTGCCTCTGAGCCGCCAAGCTCTGAGGTAGCGGTCAGTCATGCGGAAGAGATTGCCGTTACTCCGAAGATATCGCCTACGCAGATTTCTACGTCACCGCCACCTCCTGCACAAGTTATATCTCCCAGCGAGACTGAAGATTTTAGGACGCCTCCTTCGACCTCTTCGGGCTTTCCTGACAGGGCTCCTACTCCTCCGCGAACTACGACGTTAGATGCAGTCTCGTCCAAGTTCCCGGCCCTCGACGATGCAGCTGCCGCTACATCTCCTACCCAGAATGTGCCAGGTCACTTCCAGGAGCCGTCTGAGCATACAGACTTGACTGCACAGCTGAAAGAGATCGAGTTGGAAGAGTCCGACAGCAGCGACGATGAAGACGAGATGCCTCTTGCCGAGCTCGCAAAGTCCAAGTCGAATGGTAGTGCTTTTCATTCGCCGTCGCCAGAAGTAGAGTCCAAGCCAGCGACCTCATTCGATGACATATTCGGAGTAGGCTCTGAGCCTTCGAATGAGGCAGCACCTGTAGCTTCCTCCCAATCTGTTTCTGCGTCAGGTTCCCCATTCCACTCATCGCCGAGTCCGTTCACTTCTACAGATGCGTTCGGAGCACCGGCTTCCTCCGAAGCTAAAGCGCAACCAATGGCTGGCGTAAATGCGTTTGACGAAGCTATGGGCATGCTTCCTGGGTCTACCCCTTCTGCAACAGCACCTAATTTCTCGTTCGATTCAGCCTTTGATGACAACTTCGACTTCGGTAGCTCGGGTGCGTCCACCAGCGAGCCAGCATTCCCCCAACCGCCCAAGGCTAACGGTGCCGTTTCCCCACTCGGAGCCAAGGATGATGGTTTCGATTCTCTTTTCACACAGCCGGCAACAAATGGGAATCACGTCGCCCCTGTTACTGAGCCTCAGCCATCCACCACGCCTGTAGCCATCCCTCAGACTGATGCTCCAGCTCCGGCGCCCTCCGCATCAGGTCCGTCGTTTGACGAAGTCTTTTCGGGTTTCGATGCTACACCGGCTCCTGACTTGAGTGCGTCGTTGTCCTCCGCACCGCCTCCTCAATCACCGGAGTCCATGGCGCCAGCGCCATTCCCCACGACCGCCGCATCCCCGCCCAAGTCTGTTAACTCTGTTCAGACCAACAATTCGCGTCCACTTTCTCCGACTAGAGAGCGCTCGCCCCCACCTCGTGTAAGTTCTCCGACACCTCGACCTCGACCTTCCACATCCTCTTCTAAAGACGGTGATAAATCAAAGGAACCGACGGTGCGGCATTCCAAACTTAGTGTGAGTTGGCGCGTTTGGCCGGAAACCTCTGTCTTACAACCTTCTTGTTTCAGATCCGTCTCCCATTTGGGAAGAAGAAGAAAACAATGGAAGCTCCGCCGCCACCTCCTTCACAATTCTTGACTCCGCCTGCTGAGGAGCCGCGAACTGCTTCGCCAGCCGTAGACGATGATGTCGAACCTGTGAAGCAGATCACGGCCATGGGCTTCAGTCGCCACCAGGCGGTGGAGGCGTTGGAAAAATACGCTTATGACGTCCCGCGAGCACTTAATAGCCTGCTAGGTCAGTAATTGACCGTCTTTCAAAGTGCTGTCGGACACGTACATAAAAAATCTGTCCATGTTACAATTCCCACATTCCTTCGCTGGCTCTATGCAACCTTCACGGATCCTTATTATCTTTCCTTCTGTCTTCGTTTCATTTACTTACCGTTCTATCTAATTAAATGGTAATCCTGGAGCTTTGTACGATATACTGCTACTCTTTCAATGAAGACACGTCACACCACGCTCTTCAGAATTCTGTTCAGGCCAAAGCTTTGAGACCATGAACCAGTCGGCTCCTTGTTCCTGAAGTTGATCTAGATCTTCCATCGCTCGGTCTTGCGCGAGTACGTTACTTTCGTATCCTTAGACTCACTGCTTCGATTAGTGAATCTCTATACACGACAGTAGTGAGCAGCTGTCGACGCTGTGTTCGCGTGGAGAACTGCTGCGATATGGACGACTAGCACCAATACAACGCCACACTTTGGATGTCCACTCAACGACAGGACGGCATCAAGGTGGCTGGTGCTATGCTACTTCTGGATGTCGTCTCTGTCGACATGATAAACGCGGAACACAGGATCGAGGAGATTCAATGACGAGGGGTGTAAAGTTTGTCCTTTCAAAATCTGATTTACGCAACATTCTCAAGCAGGGATCTTCTCCAGATGTTCATGGCTGTCGGTTGTCCTAGAATGAGCCGATAACCACGATGACATGAGACAAGGGACAGCGCTGACAGAACGTGAAGGCCCAACCCCCCCGCCATCTCATGGACTCGAAAATGCATAGAATATTCCGGGAAAACGAGTGTGGGGGTAAGTACTTGAATAAGTAGATCTAAGGTATTCAGAGATAAAGGAGAGAACTTTGGTTGCCAGAACTGCGCCAGCGCATACACCACCACCACCCGCTCTTCTTCGAGTGGCCAACTCGAACATCTCAAACCTTCCCAGCAGACAGCTTGTGGCCAGACGCCAGCGCGCCGGCTTCAGCGCGATCTTCGTCTCCATCCTGCTCACGTGTCTCTTCTACAACGTCTTGAGCCTGCGCCTCCAGATCGATGTTCGCTGTGGCATGTCCGGTGCTCATAGACGTCGTTTGCGTGCTGTGGTTCGGCGCACTGGCAAAATTGCAGAGACTCCGTGTCTGAGAGCACATCGCTCCGCATGTGCGGGAGGGATGGGCGTGTCCATGAGTCGTTGGGACGCGATTGACCGGCCATGACACGGGCAATGATGAGGGTGGGTGCGATTCCCTGGACGGCCGGTCAGTATAGTGAATGACTACAAGCAGAGACACTCACTGTGATGCTGATTGATATGATCTGAGGGTAGGGTTCGGCAGTCGTGACTGCTGCGCCAGTGTAAAACTGGTATGCATATGCAATAAGGAGAGCTATGTAGATGATGGCATACATAGCAGCCGATTCAACAAGAATGTCAATGATGCCGCGGTAGGTCTTGAGGCTGGCACCGAGGCCACTAACCCGCACAATGCGAAAGAGGATGAGGACGGTGCACAAGCTATTTGTTGCCACAGTCATTGCGTAATAGACCAGCGACCAGTTCACTCGGCTGACACTGGCAAAGTTGATAGCTTCAACATAGGTGACGATGACCATACATGCCCGACTAAACACAAAATATCAGAAGGACAAGTTTGTTGGGGGATAGGACTCACTCGTCTCAGTGATCACACAAAGGGCGGGTACAGCAATAACTTTTAAATTTCCACCATACAGCACCCAGCAGCGCCAAATCTAATTGAAGCCATCAGCGGTTCAGGGATTACTTGAGCACTACTAGTGAATGTACACACCAAGATCAGGTCTGCAATGAAGACACTAAGGCATCGAAGTACGTCTGATAGCAATCGACAGTGCGATGCTACCAGTAAGGTCAAAAGTTGAACTCTGTCTCCAATGATGTCCCGTGGGCAATGAAGACCAGGTCAACGAGTTTCCACTCCAGACCCAAGATGACAGTATTGGCAAACCATAAGGAAGGGCATGATGCCGGCGAGGGTCATCTGTTTCCGAATAGGGCTGCATGCTCTCAACTAAATAAGATGTTGATCTGAGAAGAGGAAATTGTCCGAAAGGCCACTCACTTATATAATATAAGGCAACAAAGAAGATGCAGGTGTGAATGCCGTGGCAGAAGGCCAGGAGAATGCCAGGATGTAAACTCTGTGGACATGAGAGACTGAACATCGGCTATGGTGAGCCCATAGTCCTCGAAAGTTGGTGACATGATAGTTTTTTGGTTTGCTGACTGGTGCGGCCGTCTGCCTCTTTATATCAACTACGACGAAGCCATGCAAATAGACGAGGACGAACGGTTGGCTGATCCTGTGCTGATCTGAGTGAAGCGATGATAAATTACAAGATTCATACAGTCGTAATCATCTTGCGGTGCAATAAATCAACCAAGTCTTACGAAACAGCGAAAAGATGGGTTGAGTGTACCTATGCGACTGGGACCAAATGTTGTTCGATACGGTGTTCTGATCCAGATGTAACGGAAGAACAAGAAGGACGGCGAAAAAGTGGGATGGCGTACTCGCTGGGCATCAGCGACGACCATCTGGATCTGCGGAATGTTCAATGACATGATTCGAGAAGACGATCGCAACGAGGGCCTATCGCACCTCATGTGCGATGTTGCATGAGAATTCCCTATGCAACGGCGAAGACGGACCTATGCAACTTGTCGCAAATGTTGTCTGGTGGTAAGACGACGCACATCGTGATCTAACGGGAGAAGAAGCGTCGAAATAGATGAGCCCTTGGTGGGGAAGGCCGGACGAGATGATGCCAGAAATGTCGCTCAAGGTCCATGATCTTTCCTCGGAGAGTGGACGTCGACTATGACGGCCTAGGTCCCTGTGACTTTCCTCCACAACGAAAAGGTTTGCAAGTCTGCGTGTCGTATTTGCTATGATGGTCATTGACAGAAAGTAAACCCAGCCCGGTCGTCGATCTTTGGTCTTACCATCCTGTTATGCGTGTAGAGGCGCATATGTCTCCATAGTCCAAGTGGCGCTCCGAGTCTCAGTGTGCAGAATCGGACTTGAGGACTCGACGCGCGCATCAAGGAGAAAGCGCATCACTGTAGCTGTGCTGCTTGATTGCGCTCAATGCCGCTCGACAGTCGAGAGTAAATATCTTTGCGACAACGACTTGCATGTTTCATAGATGGCAGAGAGTGGGTAAGAAAATCAGTTTATTTAAGAAAGTCAAACAACGTAGTGGGTAGGACATGACGGGCTCCCCCGAGGCGTTCCCTGGATGGAGATCTGCTGCACTGGCGGAGAAATAATGGCAAGACTACTGAGAATGATGTCAAATTTGACCCAGAAATGAAACGACAATCCTCACCCATTTCCCGGACCCAGAAGCCCAGCCGGCGAGGCCAAGAGACACTGGTAAGCCCACAAGGTCCGCCGCCTCTCCGTTCCTCAAGCAATTGAATGGTCAAAGTACCGGCGAATGTGCATCACAAGCGTCGACACATTAATTCAAGATCTGTCAAATGGAAACGTTCAATAATCGACGTCAAAGATAAAGGTAAAATACGCACCTTTTCTCATAACAAAGAGCCGAACCAGCGAGGCCATCCCATGGCAGCGTAATGATATGATCCAGCGTGCGAGAGCGAACCCCTTGAAGTCATCCGCCCAAGTCATTTGTTGCGTGTTGGGGAGGCGGGGGCAGCGTAGCCTCTCTATATCCCAAGGAGTCGTCTGATGCATACTCCAAGCGCAACTGAAGCGGAAACGTGGAACATCAATGTGAGATATCTAATCAAAGGCAAAATTGGTGTGGAAGATCAGTGTAAATGCGCACCTTTTGCCTTGGAAAAAAACCTGTCCGGCGAGGACAACACACGCCGTTGTCCATCAG
>JADNRX010001098.1:0-14573 GCA_015501595.1 Hymenopellis radicata | reverse complement strand
TACTCAAACCCCGGTGCGAACCTCACATCAAACTTCTGAACAGCAGTCAGCGTCAGCATCTCCTGCATAGCCAGCTGCTTCCGCACACAGTTGGCATATCCATACGAAAACGGGATGAACGCATCGCGGTTCATGACTTCCCCTGGCTCGGTAACAAGCCATCGCTCTGGGTTGAACACCTCGGGTTGGAGAAGTATTGCGGCTTGCGGTGGAGGGAGTATAAAGGGAGGTAGACTTAGGTTCCTTCAGGTACCATACTATGTCGGATCGGTCGGTCGCGTAGAGTGTATACGAAGAGGAACGACGCACATTATTTCCAACCATATGTCCTCCACTGGCCGTGGCCCATTCGTCGGAAGTGGAGGATACATCCGCAGAGCTTCGTTACTAACTAAGGAGTCAGTTTCGTGCCAGAATAAAGCTGGGAGAAACACGAACATGCAGGCTGTAACATATGTAAATGCAACTTGCGCTGTGGTTCCGATAACTTGTGTATCGTGCAGCGCGACCTTATCCACTTCCTCCTGCGCGCGCTTATAGCACTGCGGGTCGGATAGAGACAGTAAAAGAGCGAGCTCCGGCGGATGTATCGGTTCCAGCGAGGATAGCGAGGACACCGTCGCGTACGAAGTCCTTGTGATCGGGTTTGATTTCCTCGATGCCAGCTTCGTCCATCTATAAAAGCGAAGTTACGACCTACCCTCTATGAAGGACGATGAGACGTCCGAGATGATATCATAGATCCTTCGACTTGGTACCACGAGCAACACGCTCTGTCCCGTCTTGACGCCGAATGTGACCATACCTATCATGTTCTTCGACAAGAAGGACAGAAATTGCATGCCCACGGGAGCTGGCATATTGTTGTGAACGACCTGTTCAACTAGTAATCGTCAGACGAGTGTTAAGCATTGCATAGTATTCCTGACCTTTCCTGACCGATGATGGCGCTCGCAAAGAGTCCAAAATGGATCAGGATCTAAGTAGGCGGACGAAAGACAAGAGACTGAAGAAAGCAGATTAGAAAATCTTTCAGAAGATATCCAAAGGCCGGAGGCACGTCGTCGTAGTCAGAGGCAGGAATGTTATGATATCTGATCACGGCCTCGAAGAGTGCAATGGCCGAGATCGACTTCGATCATCTCTCTGCATCTTACCAGCACCTCAATGAGATGCTGGCGTCCGATCCAAGGATTCTCCCGGCGTTCTTTGCCGTCATCGCTTTCTTTTTCCTTGCTCTCTGGACCACGGTGCCGCTGGGAGCAATGGTAGCTGGGGACGACGTTATGTACGACAAGCAGAGCGCCTGGAGAGGAACGCCATTTTCGGATGACATCGTCGGGCCTCAGGAGGCTGTGCCACCCCCCCGCCGTCGCGTTCGCTTTGGCTGGAAGTTGGGACTCGGGCTGGACGGCGTCGTGGACGCGTCCAGCCCAGAACGGTGCGTATCTCTTCATTTTATTGTTTGGAGACTTACCTTGTCAACGAGGACGAGTCTGGAACGACAATGCCCACGGCGACGGAGACGGAGACCAAGAGGACGAGGACGAGGACGTCAATGACTCTATTGACTGGGAGAGCAGACGGTAACCTCCACCAGTGTCAGCCAGGATGCCATTACTTGTCTTCTCCCAACCTCGACGAGGTGTCGTGATATGGCCTCAGGACTTTTCGTGAGCCCTCTCATGGCGCTTTTCTTCGTTTTCTTTTGTCTTTAGGATCCATGATACGCCAGAACGGCTCTCGGCAGCTGTGAGCGACGCCGTCGCGTAAGCCTCCGGGACGGAGCAGCAGCACTTTAGGAGGAGGACGATGGGCTTCAAGACACTGCATTCGCCCCTTCGTCATCATGTTAACGCCTCCGACGATCTCAACTTTATCGGCAGCCTCGGCCAGGATGGCGTGACGGATGCGCTCATTCGTGTTTGCTCCCATCACAGCACTGTGCTGTGATACGGCCCCAGGACTTTTCGCGAGCCCTCTCTGGGTGCCTTTCTTCTCTTTCTTTTTTGTTTGGGCCGCTATCCGGAGGACAACTTCATTGCGCTCTGCTTGCTCAGTTAGCGACGCCATCGCGTAAGCCTCGTCAAGGAGCAGCAATGCTTCGAGAAGCCGGCGACGGGCTTCAAGAGGGTGGATCAGCCCCCGTGCCGTCTCAGTCGGACCTCCAACGAGGTTTTGGGGCCTGGAGGGCGTGGCGCACACATTCAGCCCCAAAAGGTGCGTATTTCTTCCATTCTTCTTTTCAATTTCGGTGAATCTGACTCGTTTGCAGGCATTCTTAAACAAGGACGGATAACGGCGCCGAGCCGTGTAAGCCCCTTCGAGCAAGGCATGGCTGCACCATGTTACCGCCACCGTCCTGTCCGTACATCCGCCCTCATGTATCTAAAGTATAACTATATATTGAGTAGTTCTAAGTTGGATTATGTTGACTGAAGTTTGAAGCATGTGTACCTCAGTGCATGTAGTCGACTGAAGCTATTTCAATGATATCATACATACTCAAGTCACCTCTTGAGAACTTGCAGCAACTTCAGTAGAGGGCTGATGCCTGAGTTAACCCTTGAGGACTTACAGCAACTTTGGCAGAAGGCTGATCTTTAAGTTGCTCGAAGTTACTCTGAGTTGTTCCTGGCAACTTAGGCCCCTTGGGTCAACCAGAACATAGGGATCTAAACTTAAGTCAACCAGACGCCAAAGTGCTTTTCCTGATGGGTTCACAGCGGTGCATGAAAGAGCCAGCATTCAACTGCACCACCCACCTTGTGTATAATTAAATGGCAATGAAATTCAATAAGTCAGTACCAGGAACAGCTAGAAACCTGGAACGAACAAACGTCAGCCTTGACAAAATCTCTAGAAGCTAGAAATCTGATTAGCACGTACTGTAAGGCTTGAGGATCACCGAGGCGGAATGAATTCCCGTACCTACATCAACCTAGCCAGCACTTGGACCTGCAGCGAACCAAACGGGGATTGGAACGCTTATCGCCACGCCAATCGAGACATGGTCGGTGGGCGATCGCTAAGGGTGCCAGGAAGGTTTTTGACCCAATACACTGGGTGTAAGGATTCGGTATATTTTATAAATTGTTCGCATGCTTGACGCATGTACGATATGCACATGTTACCTATGACTAGTTATGACTTTCCGTATGACTCTTTTCGACTCTTAATTACACAACGTGCGGCTCCGTAGTTAGTATAAAAGGACTGTCATTGATAGAAACAATCTATTTCTTTTCTACCTAACTTTTGCCTCCGCGTGAGTTCGTCCTGAGAGGCCCGTGTCGGGTCCACGAAACACGCGTCGCGATTACCGGGACGATCATTGATCTACGACCCTATCAAGATTCCCATCCTTATCGGAGTCGCGTACTCCCTCCGTCCCTCATCATCACACCACTGTCACACGTGGTAAGTATTCTAACGTCCGCTAGGTACCGCTAGTGTAGAACACGTTCCCCTCTTCTGGCGCGAGTTCCCGCGCCCCCTTACAGTGGTGGACACATTGGGAACTCACACTCCCCTGGCCGACGTTATCACTATACCACGTTACTATTGCTACTGCTATAGTAGTTCAAATATCAAGTGTTCTTCATGTCCTCCAAGAAGAAGAACAGCCTTCCGAGGAGCCTGACCCTCCTAGTTCTACGCGTAGCAAGGGCAAGTCGCGGAGCAGCTACGCCGACCCACGACGGCCAGCGCGTCTAAGGCTAAAGGGAAAGAGAGAGACTTACCATCTCCAAGCCCAGCTCCCACGAGTAGCGCTTCTAAGAAGAAAAAAGATAGAAAGAAAAACAAAGATTCTAAGGAACCTACGCGAAGATCTAGTCGTCTCAACGCTTCCGGTATGGAGTCAGTAACAGCGGTCGACGAGCCTGTTACTGAACCGGAACCAATTCGACAAGGTTCTCAGCCTGAAGTAACACCAGTAGACGAAGAGGTGTTACAAACTACCGAAGAATGGGTCAATGCGACGGAAGGAAACGAGACCTCGACGGTTATGATGGCTCGTCTATACAGAGAATACTCGGAGGAACCAGCCAACGGCAGATTGGATTCTCTTCAAGAACAAGTTGTCTTCTACGAGACGTACATTCTTGTTCGCGACGACGTGATGCAAAGGAATAACATGAGAATTTCTAAGTTACCTGCATTTACACTCCAACCCTCCTTCCTCGAAGCCATCGACGACGTTGTTCAGTCCCTACAGGAACACTTGAACCAGGCTGCGTCCATCTCTGGACTCCCTCGAGCTTGGAAGATAGATCCTACGGGTCTGTATTCCCAAACCATCAATTACGGCGCCAACGACTACAGGACCTTGGTAGCGGCGTGGAACGCCTTATCCCATCGTTAGGAAGAGGTCGTCGCTTTCTGGAAAGATACCATCAATCCGTGATTCCAAGTCTGGAGAATGCATCACCTTTATCTCCCTTGTCGACAAATCCGGACTTGCATCGGGAAATAGAACATGAACTAACGACAGCTTCAAAGTTACATGCTGCATATGCGAAAATCCCTTCGCTTAAATCGATCCTTGGAGGACGCCGGAAGGCAAGCCTTACTCGATGGAGAATATAAATGGGAAAGGTTACTGTCGATTGATGAGAGCTTTAAGGAAATACAAGAAGTCGCGGCCTCACCTTCAAAGCGATCCTTCGGTTTCCCTCCTTATAATCCCTTATTATATGCTGAACCATCGGGTGCGTCGGTATCCAATCCCTTCGGATCATCGGGAGGGTATAGGCCAGAAGGATTGTATGGCATTCCAGAGGATCATGGGTCGGAAGACGAAGAAGAGGGGTTACAGACGCCTACACCTTCCCGCCCTCCAGCTTCATCTTTCCGGTTTGCAGGAAGACAAGAGCCTGCATCAAATTACTCGTTTAACATGTCAACTGCGGGTACTAAGTTCAAAGCGAAGAAGAACTTCTTTTCGGGACCTATGGGAGAATTCTCAACTCCGCGAAGCAATGCCGAAGACAATGGTAAATCACCTTGGAACTCAGGCCGGGAACATCCAAGGGCTGCAGGCCCCACTCCTTCAAGGATGTTCACAGCTACGAATGACACTCCCCAGTCGACAAAGACAGCACCCCTTCCAAGACAGACTTCAGCCTCATCGCAGCAAGCACCTCCGTCCAGCGCCCCTCAGCCAAGAGGGACGACTCGGCCGCAGACTAGGCCTACTCCATCGCCAACTCCTAGTAGGAGAAATGATCCTAACGTCAACGGATCAGAGCATCGTTCGGTACACAGTCAACCGCGGAGCCAACCTCGAGAAGCTTCCGAAGCAAGTCGGGCTTCGAGAACGTCACAGAGAGCTCCTAACGTAGGTCGGCCAAACTCGCATGCATCAGTACCTACGGCCTCAAGGCACACTCCTTTGGGTACGCCGCCAGCCTCCGTACCGAGAGGATCGCAGCATACCCCTTCAGGCTCTCCAAATCCTTCCAGGCATCCAGCTGCACCTCCAGATCCTCCTAGTTCGTCGCATGGTGGAGCTTCCAGCCGTCGAGGAGGTAATCGTCGACCTCCTTCACCGCCTAATGATCCGCCTTCCTCAGATTCACCATCGGAACCAAGTTCCTCATCATCATCCTCTAACCATCAAGGTAGAGGCCCGAGAGGACATCGGGGACATAGAGGACATAGGGACATAGAGGACACGAAGGGGAAAGAGGACAACAAGGTCGAATGGGTCTCCGAGGTCGACACGGAGATAGGGGAGACGATGGTCCTCCAGGACGCCAGGACCGCCAGCAGCGGTCGCTCCGCAGAATCAGCTCGCTGGAGGTGGCTTTCAGAGGGATCCTTCAGAAGTATTCATCAAAGGAGAACTGAAACCAGAGAATATTCCTACCTGGGACGGTAACGCTTATAAAGCTGTTGAATACTTTTCGAAAGTCATTAATATGGCTGCTTTGGGACCGCGTATGCCGGAATACTTGGGCGCATGGCTCTGGAAAAGTTTTGAGGAAGACTCCGACATATACACCTGGTTTAACACCTTACCTCCTCTAGATCAAGCGGAGGCACGTCAAAGCGTATACAACATGTTGAACCTCATCAAAGAAGACTTCCTAGGTGACAGTTGGCAAGCTTTGATGAACGACGTGTTTGAGTCACAACGTTTCCGCCAACGAAGCCACGAAACGGAGTCCCTCAAGCTTTCATCACCCGTCGTGCCATGTATAGTCGGATGTTGACTCAGACTCCCGTGGGTTCGCAAGAAGAAGCCCGAGCAATCCTGAGACGCGCTCCTATCGTATGGCGTCCAATCCTCAACTCTTCGACCGTTCGGGACACCAAGATGTTAATGGCGCGCGTAATCGAGCAAAGCAAAGCTCTAGTCATTTCCTATACACAAGACACGGGACGTTCTGGATTCAATCAAGTTCGTAACGAAGTGGCAAACGTCTTAAAGCAAATGGGGATTGAGCCCAAAGATCGAGAACGTACGCGTTATAGGAATCCGGCCAACGCGAATTTGATGACGACCCAGGATGCAGAAGAGGGAGTGAGCGTGTGTCTTGACAATCCAGAAGAAGAACACGGCGATTGCCATCACGAAGCCTGTCAAGTAGGCGTCAGGAAACAAAGACCTCCTCCGAAGGAGTACTTCTTCAAAAGGAACGACAAACCTACGAAATTTCAGAAGCCTCCTCCTTCGTCATGTAAAATCTGCAGCAGTCCCTTGCATTGGGATAAGGAATGTCCGCATGCTGCTGAATATGAAGCGTTGCTGAAAAGGAAGTCAGCACATCACGTTACAGTAGAAGAGGAATACGAACGTACCTTCCAAGCGATGATAATCGAACAATCAGCAGCAGAGCAGTTCGATATGAGCAGAGTTCAGGGTTTTGAAGTGGCGTCTTGTACCACGCAGGTTACCGAAGCCTCGCGTGTAGAGAGTAAGTCCGACGCAGGTAATCCACCTGCAAAACGAAGGCATTCGGTAGAAATAGAAGATGTAACGGATTCTGATGAATGCGAGAACGTTAACAACTATTCATCTGAACGTTACACGGTGGAGCCAATCTTACCAGAGGAAACTGAATCATTCAGTAAACCGCAAGGCCAAGATCAAGATCCTCCAGGCGTAGAAACATCGACTAGCGATACGAGTGAACCGGTAACAGAGGAGAAGCCGACCCTCCGGAACATAGAAGACTGAAGAAGAAACGAGTAACCAAGACCGGTTCTTCAGCGGTGGGCGTGTCAGTACTGGCAGTAAAAGGATGGTTAGGGAACACTCACCAAGATCAAGTGTACCTGCGACACGATTCATGTGCGAACATCTCCTTGATATCTAAGGAGCTTTACGAAAGCATCGACAACCGACCTGTATTGCAGCAAGGACATAAGATGAAGCTCTGGCAGGTGACCGACAAAGAGAGTACCTTGCATGGATATGTCACCTTGCCGGTATTCACCGAATCAGAGAACGGTGAATTAATTGAAACTGAAGTCGAAGCGTACGTTCTATCGAACATGTCGGTACCCATGCTACTGGGCGAGGATTATCAGCTCACTTACGAGATAACGACCAAGAGAAGCGTAAGCGAGGGAACTCGGATAGCCTACGGCAACGACGACGCGCTAACTGTGAAAGCGGAAGCAGTCTCCAGATCTAAAGACATCAGTAAGCTTCGAGCTAGTGCGTACGCCTTACAAAGCTTTGTAAAAGCGAAGCTACACCGTCGAAACAAACATCAGCGTCAACACCGGAAATACAAAATGCAGACGGACGAACTGACCATTCGGGCAGCCAAGGAAATCAAAATCAAGCCTCATCATACGTGCAACGTAGAAGTAATGGGACCTTTCGACACCGAGAAGGTATGGTTAGTGGACAGGACCTTGATAGAAGAATCGAAGAACTCCTACCTGGCAATACCAAATGTGCTGATCTCGTCCAGTCATCCTATCATCCCTATCTCGAATCCCTCTGGACAGCCGAAGATAATACGAAAAGGCGAAGCCCTAGCGGTCATCTGCGAGGCTAGCAACGCTTTTCAACATCCCAGATCTGAAGAGGAGAAGGAAGCTATGACAACTAGCGCGAATTTGATATCGGCCGTGGTCAATCTGCAGATAGCTGAAGACGAAGCAAGGGAAGCCAGCCACACGACTTCAGAGACGTCCGAAGAGGAAGAGAGAGAGGAAGAATACGGGCCTAAAACGGCTGCGATGCCAGACCCTACGATCTACCCATCGGAGAAGATCAAGGAACTACTGTAGACTTTCATTCAATTCGTCGGGCCATGTGACCTGTGACCGGTCCGACGAAATTATGGTTTCGTCGAATTACCATATATGGTAATTGCCGCCGCGGCGGAGCTGCGGCGAGAGGCTGGCGGGGGCCCCGCCGGGGACTTTTTCTCAATTTTTGCTGTGACTCTTGTGACTTTTCGTCGATTTCGGATCCTCTGTGACCCGTGACCGACGAATTGAATTAAAGTGTACAGTACTAGACGTAGGTGACTTACCGGAGGAGTTACAAGAGGAAGCATGGACGATGCTAGCTAAGCACGTTAAGGCCTTCGGTTTTGATGGTCGGTTAGGGCATCTAAAAGGGGAAGCTAGAATCAGACTGAAAGACGGAACGGAACCTATCAGCCTACCCATGTATAACGCATCCCCGGAAAAGAGGCAATTCATCGACAAGCAGATAGACACCTGGTTCGAACAGGATGTTATAGAACCATCGAAAAGCCCATGGGGGGCACCAGTGGTTATCGCATACCGCAACGGTAAACCGCGATTTTGCGTCGACTACCGCAAACTGAACGCGGTCACTATCGCCGACGAATTCCCGATCCCTAGACAGAGCGACATCCTAGCCGCGTTATCGGGAGCCAAAGTAATGTCCACTCTGGACGCGCTATCCGGTTTTACTCAATTAGGAATGTTCGAACCAGATATCGAGACAACGGCTTTCAGAACACACCGAGGATTGTTTCAGTTCAAACGAATGCCATTCGGTCTAAGGAACGGACCGTCAATCTTTCAAAGAATAATGCAGGGCATCCTATCCCCTTACCTGTGGTTATTCGCTCTAGTCTACATAGACGACATCGTCATCTATTCTTCAACGTTTGAAGAGCATATCGGACACTTAGACAAAGTACTCACGGCGTTGGAAGAAAGCAGTGTCACAATGTCACCAAAGAAGTGCCATTTCTTTTACACTTCCATACTGTTATTAGGACACAAAGTATCACGACTAGGACTAGCCACTCGCGAAGCAAAGGTCGAGGCAATCATGCACCTAAGTCGACCCAGGAAGGTGTCTGAACTACAAATGTTCATTGGCATGTTAGTTTACTTTCAAGCCTTCATACCGTACTTCGCAGACCGATTAGGACCACTATTCCAAAAACTGAGGAAAGGAGCCAGCTGGGAATGGACGGCTGAACATGAACACGCTTGGATAAGCGCCAAAGAAGCCTTGAAGGAAGCTCCTGTGCTAGGACACCCCGTAGAAGGCCTTCCATACCGGCTATACACCGACGCGTCGGATGAAGCCTGCGGATGCACCCTACAGCAAATCCAGGAGATTCAAGCGAAGGACTTGAAAGGAACAAAAGCTTACGAAAAACTGGAAAAAGCCTGGAACGAGAAAGAACCGGAAGTGCCGAAGCTATGGGCGACCTTAAATACGACCACTCGTCCAGAGGGTTATCCACAAGAATGGGGACCAACATTAGATGACACGACAGTATGGGTAGAGAGGGTGATCGGTTACTATTCCAGACGATTCAGAGGTGCGGAAACGCGTTATTCGGCCACCGAAAGGGAAGCACTTAGTCCTGTTTTGATCGCGCCTGCCTTGTAGAGAGGGCAGGTGATTACGTACACCTGCCTATTATAGAATTGTTTTCCCATCTGCGATCGTGGCGGTTTATTTTCAACCACGACGTCGTTCGCGCGTTCTGCGCCCATGGTCATCAAATTCTACGCGTTTTTTGCTCTTATATCCCTTTTCACTATGTTTGGCGGCCCATCACGCAGGAAATGGGTGACACCGCCTCTTCCCACACCAGATTTACCATCGATTCCTGCTGATGCAGCCAACTATCGCGCCTCGAATTATGTGCCATCGACGCCGACTGTCCTTGAGTCGCCTGTATTGCGCTCGGACTTCGAAAACATGGCCAATTCTCCCTCAGAGCCCTTCCAGTCGTCTCCAACCATCCTCGACAGCCCGTTCCAACAATTATCATTATTCTCTGGTTCTATTCCTGCCCATCCATGTGGTCCCAGAACCAATCTGTCTCGGTGGGAGCACTGCACGGCTGTACTCGACTGCATTGCCGAGCATTTTGAGGCCTTCGGGGATTTCATGGAAGTTCTTTCTATGAACTTTGCCCGCGATGATAAGGATCCACGTTCGGAGACACACATCCAGGTCTTCTCATCGTGGCTCAATGGTGTTGGTCGCTTTCGGCCCTGTCATTTCATCAACGCGGTTTACCATAGCCGCCACAGCATCCCTCACTCCGGTTCAGCGCATCTTGATGAGCGCGAACATCTATTCGATCCTCGATCCAGAATGCAGATAATATCCATTCAAGTCGTGTTGCGCTCTCCATCTGGGCAACGAAACTTGTCGGCGCGCACTGCCGTAAGGAGGTTGGAAAGCTAGGGAGAGATGACCCGCTGAGCCGGAATTTCGAGTGCAGCTTCACGGAACAGTCAACGAACGTATGAAGGACAAACACCACTTGTATCACAGAAAGACTTGAAAGGCTTTAGCATGGAGAAGGTGGCAGAACGATTGAAGCGTCGCGCTCGAACGACCTGGTTCCTCACTGAATGTATGGCGGGCAGTAGAAAAGGTGGAGTCGTTGTTGTTCGCAAAAACCGGCCGCATCCAATGGTAATATTGACATTGACAGCCATTCTTTAATACTGATGTCTTCATTTAGATTCAATCGATGGCCATTAGCTCCTTTGTGATGTCGCAGGAACAAGGCTGCGAACGGCTATCTTGGAAGTATCATGGGCATCTGGTTGTTCTCGTGTCGCGCTCACTGTTGACCTGAAACGGGTATATTCGCGACTCGGGCTATCAGTTGCCGATACCACCGCACGACATATGCTCGATGCACTCGGCGCTGAGAGCCTCGGAACACTTCGATCTCGAGTCGCTGCCTCCCTTCTTCGAGGCGAGCCGTACTGCCGGAAGGTCCTTGACAATGTCCAGCAGTACCAGCTTGTGTACGAGCCTGGACTTGGCAAGGTCAACACGCTTGTCAAGGGAACCGCTGCCACAGCTATCCAACTTGATGACTGTGCCCCTGGTGCTTTCAATCTCGATGACTACCAACGGCGTATTATGAAGAACGAACGTGCTACCCTTACAACTGCCCAGTTGTTCGGCGACGTCGATTTCAAGCACATTAATCGTGTCAGTATCTTACATGCCGTGCGCATCCTCTGTGAATATATTCCCGAACTTGCTGGACTTCGCCCCGCCGTGTCTGAGAGATTTCGATCAGATCCCATCAAGAAACATCGTATGAAGGATGGGCGAAAGACGTGGTCTTCCCTTGGGCACGAATGGCGAGTACGAGATGGAAATCAAGGGAATGCACGCCGCGCAAGTTGACTTTGATGAACAATGCGGGTTGAATCCTGAAGAGGTTGCGAAGGCACGGGTTATAGTATGGGATGGCGGCGATGGAGGATCATTCTTGGTTGGGCAGAACGTCAAGAAGTGTCGCCTACCACAGGCTGTGTCTCAAAACGTGCACGAGACATTTGAGAATCGTCTTTGGACTACGGGGCTTTGGCATACGAAAGCGACGGCTCTGAATGTGATGGCTGCGAACTTTTACGGGCCAAAGGAGTGCAGTGATCCATCCTCGCTCTCGAACGCGGCCTCAGCAACGGGTATGCATCGGCCATCAAATCTGGACAAGTGCGACTTCTATCCCACAGCGCGTACCATGCAGTTAATCTGTGAGGCTCACATCCTCGACTGTTGGAGCATCATACTTGCCAACCACGAGCCCCTTCTTCCTTACTTTGAAAACCTCGCTGCTACAGACTCTCTTCCAGATCTTGACAAGCTTGTGGTTCACGCCGAGACTATCATTAGACGCTATGCAACGACCACGGCTTACCAGACGGCCTGCTCCCTCGAGATGTATAACAAGGCGCCGTCTTCGTACAAGGCTCCCATTGGTCCATCGTGGTCAACGCTCTCTCCAGCAACAGCCTCCGAAACTCCTCCGGATGCAGCACCAGATGACAGCACCAAGAAGGACGATGAGCAGGACTCTGCGGACTTTGACGGGATAGAACGTTGGCAAACTCCATCCTCTTCCTTCGCGACTTTCTCCAATGGATTGAGGTAGCCTATGCAACAGCAGACGGGGATATAGGGCGCGTCTGGGAGATTTTAAAGGTTTGCCTTTCTATAACTCCGAGTTTGTCAATACTAACACGTTCCAGAGCTGGATATTCCTCTTTGCGGGAAGCGGAAATCACAACTATGTTACCATCCTTCTCGAGATGTATTGCCTGTTTCGATACGAGGCATCTAAGGACCTGAAGGATGCGATATGGAATAACTGGCTGATGAATATAGCGGGTCTTCTTGGGCAGTGGATCGAGGATGATCTACTGCAGGAGCATTACAATCGATGGTTTGAGGAAATGGTTGCAAAACATGGGGGTACATTCGATGATCACTTCTTCCGGACAACTTTATCTCCGAGTGTCGAGTTCTTCTTGCGATTCAAGGAAGCCATGGAATCTGCCTTCGAGCTCACTCGGCGATCCAAGTCGCACACCTCCGCTCACCTTCGCGCCGAGTATCAGATCCTCCTCGAGAAATACCGCCAATGCAGCCTTCGCTACTTTGTATCTCGCCGAACAATGGGCTTCATTGCTAAGGAGTACGCGGGCAAGGGTTACAAGTTGATGGATAAGACGAAGATGAAGGACTTTCACGGTAAATCATCGGAACAAGCTGCATTGCTAACGTCGCTTCGTGGCGAATACTACAGCATGTCACATGTACCTCTATCTTCCTCGAATCCCCTCCGAACTCCTCCATGATGATCCAGACGATGTTGATCCTGACGATGTGATCTAGAAGACAATATGCAACAGAGCGGATCTGATCTCGCGTTCATCGTTGATCCAGAAACAGGCGTAATGGGGAATGAGTGGTATAACGAGGAGGAATATGAGACGTTAGTGATGGAAGGGCGATACGAGCAGGAAAGTGATGGAGAAGAAGATGTTGACTTGATAGAATAGTAACACAATATATACCATTATCGACGCTTTGTTCTTGGAGGGCCGTAAGATGCCATTGTGTCCGCAACAGATGCTTGCACGGTTCGCGTCGTTCGTGTCCCTCGTATTGTTCGCTTCGCTGGTGGAGGTAGGTTGGTGACATCCTCAAGTGGCCGCTTTGGTACTGCAGAAATTGACACCGGCGGAGCATCATTGACAGGAGAAAGCTCATCAATGCATGATGCACCAGCTGACGATGCGACATCAAGATCCATATCATCCTCGTTGTCCTCCTCGGGATCATCTTCGGAGAGCAAGTCTTCCTCCGATGACTCGTCCCATTCCATCCGCTTTGTTGTCTTCTTCTTTCCACCTTTTGTTGCCTTCTTCCGCAGCTCCAAAATTCGCATTTGCTGGTCAAGGAAGGTGTTCCAAAGATCATGGCCGTGCGACTCTCGGAATGGCCAGTCGTGAGCGTCGAGAAGGATATCGAGACTGTCTTGGGTATAAAGCTTAAGAAGATTATCAAGAAGTGCGGTGATAAGTGCAGCAGGGAAGTACGTCGCCTCAGGTCGGTATTCGTTTTCTGGCTCGAACATCTGATTCTCCATGACACGGGTCCCAAATGCGATGAAGATTGGCTGTACAAGTGGGCGCTCCTTTCGTGGCCGTAGAGATTGCCGAGGATTAGGTTTAACAGGTGCGAGCTTGGCGGGAGGATCAAGGAATGGCGGGTGAATGGGGACGTTGAATGAGGAAAATGGAGTAGTTTTATACCGTTCACGGCAAAGTGAGCAATAGAGTTGTCGGTTTGCTTGTCGACAATCAAGAGTTGATACGTCTAGTGGCGGATTCTGAAAGGTGCGATTCAAAGAAGCAATGTAGCAAACGGTTTCGAGAAGCAGATTTCGCTTTCCAGGATCCATGGTCTCTTCGTCGTTCTTCTTCTTCCGACGTCCGTGTGAAGCGCGCGCTACAGAAGCTAATGGACCTTTTTCGGCGCGTGTGAAATCACTCTTTGGTACAAATGCTGTTGTCCGCCCAACCGAGCCTTCCAGCCTTCCAGCACGTCCTAGTCCCTGAATCAGCTCTGAGACGGTATCAGGTATCGCCAGAGACACAGCATCCTCGAGCTCCGGAGCGTGTACGCCATTTGCAAGAGCAACAGTTGCGACAATAATCTGAAGGAGAGGATCTGTTTGTAAGAGCTCTAGTGTTTGACGGTTGAACTCGTCGCCACAGAGACTTGTATATTGGCGTACTCGGCGTCCGTGGTTTACACCTGGGGGCTCCATACGAAGAAGATA
>JADNRX010001097.1:0-14612 GCA_015501595.1 Hymenopellis radicata | reverse complement strand
C
Source organism: Hymenopellis radicata (assembly GCA_015501595.1). Classification (NCBI taxonomy): domain Eukaryota; kingdom Fungi; phylum Basidiomycota; class Agaricomycetes; order Agaricales; family Physalacriaceae; genus Hymenopellis; species Hymenopellis radicata. The sequence goes on along the minus strand of JADNRX010001097.1, from coordinate 14,611 downwards.
GCTCTTCTATTCATGCCGCGGATGTTCCTCTTGTAGCCCCAGAACACCAAGATGCACATATGCGCACCTTTCTGAATCAGGTCGCCAATCACATCAATGTCCTCTACTCGAGAACGGAAGGCGCTCAGAGTCCTACCAGTGTCAACTCCCCAATTTCGCTTTCATGCACGAATTCCTTGGCTCGCAACCCTTGTACGCCCTAACGCCTGACCCTCCCACTCAAGTGTCGACCGGCAACGTCTATCCTCTCAGTGCTGGGGCATATACCGATGTTAAGCCTTTGTCCGTGTCCAAGAGAGAACAACCGGACTTCATCATTGCCGAGAAGGAGAACATCGACGAGGGCTTCCTTCTTGTTGATCTTGACATTTTCGGGTCCTGCCCCAACACTGCCCTCACTTTTCCTGGGCAACAGACGGGTGGTGGCGCCAAGAGAAACGGGTGAGGATCGTAGAGCCCAAGGACCGAGCCAAGCTGAGGAAGCGAAGGACGTTAGTGATACGCCATCTTCCACGCCCTCTTCTCCGTCCTCTCCTCTATCGCCATCTCGGAAACGGAACTGGCTCGCCCAAATGTTCAAGTTCAAGCCATCGACCTGTTCGTTGTTGTCCGTCCACGATGTACAGACTTCCCAGAATGAATGTCGTCGAATACTGATGGCGATGGACGTACGTGTCGTTTTGGAGGAAGAAACGGATTGGGGTGCTCAAATGTCGGTTGGAGGAGGCAAGTGAAGCAGCGGGGCTGATGGCTGTTTTGAAGGCGGTAAAGTTCAGGGTGGATGTTCAAGCCGTCACGCATGATACGTTGGCGTTGATTTTGGTCCATGAGAAGGGATCGACGGAGAGCTTCAAGGAGATATACAGGCGACTGCGACAGGATTGGGTGGGATATCCCTGGTGTCGACGCCACAAGAGGTGGTCTGGATTCCTGGACAGACGCCTGTACGAGGTTGATTACACGAACAAACTAGACAGAATATGTACACTATTGTAAAGGGTTGTGGGTGCAATGTATGCGTGTCAAACTCAGAGTCGTTCACTCCAACAACTGCTGAAAACGGTGAGATGCGCATGTGTCGGTGGACTAGAAATACAGACGAGAACAGTACAGCTACATTATTTTAGATGGCTTCTAGCGCTACTTGGTAAGTATCTTCTTGTTATGAATGCTACGGTGTCTCGTCAACTGATCCGGGCGCGCAACGATTTGTTGCAGCCAGGTTCAGTACAAGGGTAAGGACGAGCTCCTGTGTGAGTACGAAGCTGTCATTTGATGAGAAACGTAACGCAGAGGGCGAGTCCAACGAAACAGACTTACGTGTTTTGACAAATTGGAGGATTCTGTGAACGCACGGTCGCAGTACGTGCACTTGAATGGTTTTTCTCCGTTGTGGGTACGCTTGTGAATGGTCAGAGCACCCGCAATAGCGAACCGTTTTCCGCATCCGGCATGATCACAAGCGTATGGCTCTGACAAATTTCAATAGAACGAGCAGTGAAAGGAGAAGAATAAACCACTTTCGAGCGTGTGACGCCGCATGTGTTGCTGCAGAGTTGCAGCCTCCGAAAAGTTTTGCTTGCATATTTCACACTGAAATGGGCGATGACCCGTGTGAGACTACACAAAACATTAATTCAACTGGCATGCTTCAAGGCAACAACGCCTACCTGCAGATGACGGCAGATTTTTTGTTTGCTGGCGAAACCATTACTACCGTGGCGTTTACATCCCTTCCAATAGCAATCATAATGGGCCTTTCCTGATCCGACATGGACTACGTTCAGATGTGCGGTTAAATCATCACAGGTCGTGAATGATTGTCCGCAGCCTTGCCAGTGGCACACGTGCGAGCCCGAACAGTGATGTTGTGGGTCTGATGTCTGCGTTGCCTCACTCTCTGAAGGCGTCAAAAGACCAAAATCGACAGGTGACGGGAGACTGTCTGTAGGTTGCATCCACTGGGAGCTTAGGTGATCCTGTAGAAGATGATTCGCAAGCATCTCCATAATCAAGTTGTCATTGTACGCCTGTGGGGCAGGCAGGCTCTCGTGACAATCACCCCACATGCAAGCGAGGGTGTTCTGGGCGGAAGAGGTACTTGCGACTGTGGCGGGAGCCGGAGATGCTCGGCATTGACGTGCTGAATGAGCTGTTCCGAGTCAGAGAACTGTCGGTGACAATTCCCCCATAAGCATGGTATGGAAGACCCGTGGGATGTATGGGACTGTGCCTGAACATGAGGAGAAAAGTGACCGACGTCCGTGAGCGGCGAGGAAGTCGAAGACGAGGAGGAAGAGGAGGTGAATGGTGAGGCGCCATCGCACGAGGAGCAGAAGATTGGGGAAAGAGATGGGTCCCAGTTAAGAGGAGGCAAGCCATGGTGGATGGTGGAGGTGTGATGCACGTCTGTTCCACAGCACTGAAGCTATCGAAGAGTCAGTAGATGTGCTGCGGACGTGTGGGCGCGTACGTACAAACTGGTCGAGAGGACTGCAGTCCGGACAGTCGGCCTCTCCATCGCAGAGAAAGTTGCAGGGATCAGGAGCATTGGGACCGTGGCCGGTGCTGTGGGAGTGGTCGTCGCAGGCAATGACCACGCACTGATCCGTGCACTGGGAGGTCATCTCGGAGCCGCGCTGGGGACAGAATCGCCCATACAGCAGCCTACGCAGTCGGGGTCTGGGGGCATGCAGTCCTTCGGGAGATTCCGCTGTATGGAGCGGTAAAGGTCCTTGTCAAAGGACGCCACGCTGGGGTAGGCTGCATTCATTGTAGAATCGTCAAGCAGTAAAGCGGGGAGCGACCGCGACGTGGAGATGCAGAGGGCGAGCAAGAGCGGTAGCGTTGCCGCGTTGTTCTGGTAGGATTACAAGCTGTATCCACCTCGCCCGCTCGTTTCGTGTCGCTGTACATTTGATGACTGTGAGGGTACTGGTTGTATAGTGTAAGCCGATCATGCCCGCCGGTCCGGCAGTTTTGGCGTGCGCGATCCAACCCTTCAGTTCCTTCTGAGTTCGGACTGCACCAATGTCAGGATCTGAGCATCACAAAGGCAACAAAATCTCAAGGTTTTCATGGTTTCTCTTGGCTCTAGTGCTGTCATTGCCTACAAGCTGTTGCCCCTCCCACAGTCTCAGATGAAATATTCCCTCTTCTTCTTCCAGACAGAACCTTCGACCATCCAGGATGTCCACAAGTACCGGCTTTTATTCCCGGAAACTCACGCAGGCCTGGACGCCACATTGGATCACCTCTTCGCAACCGATGGCTTCAAACTTGAAGCATACAAGCAACTCGGTGGCGCCATTCGGATTCGGTCGGTCCTTCCCTTGCTCGTTCGGCTTTACGCGGATGCTCACATTCCCGCAGAACAGAGTCATACGATGACTTCCTGCCTGTCGGACAGGATGACCGATGGAACGTCTTCCAAGACTTCCATCAATACTTGGAAACTTCATTTCCTTTGATGTGCGCATACATGCAATGCTCTCCCGCTCAGTATGAATACTGACGGATCATAAGATATCAGAGACTAGACGTAAATGTTGTCAATACATACGGACTCGTCTTTCACTGGCAAGGCTCTGACCAGAGTCTCAAACCAGTTCTCTTTGCCGCGCATCAAGGTGTGTATATTTTCCCAAGTACTCAAGGAACGGTGTTGAATTGCTGCTGCCTAAGATGTTGTTCCTGTCGATCCGATAACTGTCAGCCAATGGACTCATCCGCCGTATTCTGGTCACTTTGACGGTGAAGATTTCAACGTGTGAGGCATACAGACAACTTATGAATGTGTAGGAACGTGGATATGGGGTCGTGGAAGTGCTGACGACAAAGCTGATCTGATTTCACAAATGTAAGTCTTTCTGGTACGATAGACCATTGCTGTAACGCTCCTTAGGATCATGGTTGATCAGCTCCTCAAGAATAATTTTACGCCACGACGCACTATAGTTCTTGCTTTCGGAATTGACGAAGAAGCATCCGGTCTAGAAGGTGCAGGCAAGTTGGCCGTCTATCTTGAGGAGAAATATGGCACAGGTGGATTCGCAATGCTCCTGGACGAAGGAGAAGGTTACGGCAAGAATGCGGAAGACAGCCTCATATTTGCAGTGCCTGGTATAGCGGAGAAAGGGTACTTGGATGTACGCATCGAGGTATCCTCTGCAGGTGGACATTCAAGTGATCCCCCGGAGCATACGAGCATTGGTTTACTGTCTATGCTCGTAGTTGAGCTCGAGAAACACTCGCATCGACCTGTTCTACAACGCTCGGGAACTGGATTCGCCAACGCCCAATGCAGCGTACTGTACGATCCTCGATATCCACCGGCTTTGCGCGCTTTGGCCAAGAAAGCTTTGCACAGTGATCAGGCCCTCGAGCAGTTCATGAGGGCGTTGATTTCTTTCGACAAAATGTTCGGAGTCCTCTTTAAAACGACCCAAGCTGTGGACCTCATCAGCGGAGGGGTCAAGATCAACGCACTTCCAGAGGTGGCTGCTGCAGTCGTTAATCATCGGATCGCCGAACACAGTTCGTCTAAAGAGGTGCAGCAACATATCACTGAGCTTGTCGTACCAATCGCCCGGGAGTTCAACTTGACTGTCAATGCTTTTGGAGATCAACTCAAGTTTGGCGACGAGGGTGCTGTTGTTCTTGAAGACGCCTTTTATTCGGCATTGGAGCCTTCGCCAGTGTCTCCGATACATCTGAAAGGACCATACGGCGTGTTATCTGGAACAATTAAAGCGACTCTACAGTCGTCGGCACGATACAAAGCTTCTGGAGTAATCGTGAGTCCATCTCTAGGCTTGGGAAATACCGGTATGTACCAACAGCCATGCCTAGCCAGTCAGTGTTGAATTGACTTTAGACACACGTTTCTACTGGAACCTGACTCAGCATATCTATCGATACTCACATAGAGGTGATCTTGACGATCTGTATAATGGATTACACACTGTAGATGAAGGTCAGTATTAGCATTGTGTGTTGCTACGCTAGCTAAATAACGTACAGCTGTACGAGGAGAGTCATTTATTGAGCAAATACGCTTCTTTACCAAGCTTGTACTGAATATTGATGAGTCGAGAGAGCTGTAGAACTGTTTGTAGAGTATGAATTGCACGAAATCGTATACTGCTTAATAGCTACGCCCCTGAGGGTGTGTTTACGGAGGTTTACCTGGGAACGCCACACAACTCTCTCCGTACTTTCATTCACGTATCTTCCAAGTTCCCTTAACAGGTGTTACCGAGTGCGTACAATCTCCTTTGGCGCGTTCAAGACCGTCTAACGGCATCCAGACCATGATCTTGCTAGAAGTAGGTGCTGAACCCGCAGTCAACGACCCCGAACCAATATTCTACTAGTCCCACAACGTTATCATCCAACAAACTCTGACGGACAAGTTGAACAAGTCGGTCCAACGTCGTTCTTGTCGGGATCATATGCTGATGGCCTCACAGACCCGCGTCGCTCGACGTCAAGTTTGTCGACTATGATGGTGTCCGGTTCCATCTCTCAACGCCGCAGAAGAAGTCGCAGGTGCTCTTGTCGATGCACATCCGATGCTGGGACGAGCTTGTCAAATACGGAGCTATGGGCGTCCTGCAGCGAGAATACGGCGCACTCTTGTCGGCGAGCGCGGAGCCCGACTACAACGTCAGCTTGGAAATCGATCTCGAGCAGGTTCCTGCTGCACCAGGTGCGTTACATTCATATTGTCTAGACGGGTTTCTCAAGGCATTGCAGAGGAACGTGAAGCCTTTGTTACGTCCGTGTCATTGCTAAAGCGCAATGCGCTTGCTGCGCCCTTCGAACTCGCGTTCAAAACGTCAAAGCAGCTCGAAAGCGCTGGCTCGGGTCAGGGAGAGCTCATGGAGATCCACTATCGAGACGAGGAGGCGATATACATCCAAGCATCCCCCGATCGTGTCACGGTTATATTCTCGACCGTCTTTAGCGATGAGACGGACCGCATCTTTGGCAAGGTCTTCCTTCAGGTCTGTGCCTTTACCTCTCATCCCACTTTTGATCCTTGCTCATTCACTTCATCCAGGAATTTGTCGATGCTCGCCGTCTCCCCGCTATACAAAACGCTCCCCAGGTCCTGTACTCTAACCGCGATCCCCCACTCGAAATCCGTCATGTCGGTGGTCTACGCAATTCGGAGGACATGGGTTATGTCACTTTCGTCCTCTTCCCCCGTCACTACAACAAGGATAGCGTTGCTTCGGCGACGATATCCCACATTCAACTGTTCCGCGACTACCTTCATTACCACATAAAGTGCTCCAAGGCGTATATGCACTCAAGAATGAGACATCGTGTTGCCGAGTTCCAGAAGGTGTTGAACAGAGCGCGTCCGGAGGTCGCACAGACGGAGAGGAAAACTGTTAGGTTCGTAACTCGCTTTTGCAATTCACTCTCGTTGCTCACTTCTCTGTAGTGGTAGAACCATGACCAGTCGGTGAGGACTACGCATAGATGACATACTGTACAACACAATGGAATTCAGTGGATATTCACCGTGTCGTTCATGCAAGTAACTTGTCTCGCATGGCAGACCTTTTGTGGCCCTCGGTTTTTCAAACGTTTTTTGGGTTCCGCTAATTGCTAGGCCCACCCTACTACGAAAATACCAATCCACCATCTATCACAATCGTTTGCCCCGTCACATAATCGGCCTCGGGACTTGCAAGCCACGACACGAGCTTCGCCGGATCCTCAGGAATGCTCGTGCGCCTCAGCGGGATCTCCAGCTCGTGCTTTTTAAAGTTCTCTCCCTTCTTCATTCCGTTCATCGCACCCATTCCACGATCTATCTCCTCCCACATTCCTGTATCGACGATACCGGGTGCGTAACCGTTAACAGTTATTCCGTGTGGTCCAAGAATGATAGCAAACGACTGTGTGATGCTACGAACCGCAGCTTTCGTCGCGCTATAGTGTGCTAGAGCAGCATCTGGGCGGAACGATGTTCCACTACGGAGTACGTCAATTCAGGGAGACAGATCAGTTGACCAACACCCTTGCCTCGCAGCGTTCAAGATCTTTCCGCCTGTTCCCTGTTTGATAAACTGCTTGCCGGCCGTAGAGTTGCAATGGAAGACACCGCCAATGTTGATGTCCAGAATGCGCTTCAGTTCGTGCTCGGTGATTTCCAAGATGGGTTTGGCGTTGGCGATCCCTGCGTTCGCCACCATGACAGTGAGCGGTCCGAGAGAGTTCACAGAGGTGGCGACCATGTCTTCGACTTGGCTGAGCTTGGACACGTCGGCGTAGGCGGCTACGGATTGCCGCCCCAAGGACTGGATTTCTTGAATAACCTGCATTTTTTTTGACATGAGTTGAGGATAGAATCGTGTGGTATCGGAGAGAACGAACTCCTTCGACGTGTTTCGCGTTGGATTGGAGGTCATTAACGCAGACATCAAAGCCGTCCTGTGCAAGACGGAGTGCGATAGCCCGGCCGCTTTGAGAAGGACAATATGAACATTGGCCTATCAGTTGACAATCAATGTACACCTTACATTCCTTGTCCTGCACCGGTGACTATCGCGGTTCGCGCTGGCTTGACAGATGTGGACATACACATCCTTTGAACGCCGACGCGTACGTTGAATAGCGATCGGAATGCCGCCATTGCATGCATGATGGTGGGGAAAGGAGGGAATCTCAAGGCCAGGACCGCCCGTTCACGCGCTCTCTCATGTTACCTGCAGGATGCACTGTTTGTCCGTCCCGCGCTCACCCATGACGCCGGCCGGCCCGGCGGGCTTTAGAGGCACCTTAACAGGGCGCAAGTTCAAAAACTGAAGCTTCTGAAAAGTATACCTTTCCGAATCCCACTAATCGTTTCAGTCAGTCGCAAAGCACAAAGAACGATCTCGATTCTGCTAGTAGAAGCACAAACGTTATCCTCGCCCCTTCTTCATGCTACGCTTCTTCTCCGACTTGGGCATCTTGTGCTTCCGCTTCTCTCTCGCTTCAGCTTTGACTGCCTTTTTACGTTCCTATACAATATCAGCGTGAGCAAAACGCCACCTCTGACGGGTAACAAGCCTCACCTTCTTAGCATCCTTATCTTCGTGTCGATGTCCTCGTGGCTGCCTCGACTGAAACTCTTCACCGCCCTCATTTTCGTCCTCGGTTTCACTGTCCCCTTCCTCGTCCTCGTCCTCATCACTATCCTCTTCCTCTGACTTGCCATCGAAATGAACATTCTTTGACGACGCGTCCTTGTCTTTCGTTGGCTCGTCCACTAGCCCGATTGTATCCGCATAGATGAGCTGGCTGCCCTCCCCGCGCTGTATAGCAGAAACGTCGCGTTCGGGGTCATATAGATCGTTCAACGACCGCGGGATATATGACTTGCGGAACACTTCATCCTCGTGTGTTTCCTTGGCGTCATCTTCCTCGTGCTGGCCACCATCAACGGTCTCCTCCCTCCACTTGGCTAGCAGCGAAGCGGCATCCTCCACGCTGTCCGCATCCTTTATCACAAACTCGAACGCGCGTCTCAAGCCCAAGCACTTGACATCACGCCGCCCAAAGAATTCTTCCACGTTCTTCAAGTCGTTCCGCAAGAAATCGAACGCAGACGGGTGGTCGTGTTCGACGCTCTGCGACACATCGATAATCCAAAGATGGCCTTCGTGGAACAGAACATTGTACTCGGACAGATCGGCGTGAACGAGATGACACTGATGGAACATGGTGCGCACCGCGAGGAGCAGCTCGACGTACATCTCATCACACTGCTCTCGCGTCAACTCGGCGTCTTTGAGTCGCGGGGACGCCCAGCCGTCGCCGTCACCAAGAAAGTCCATCACGAGCACGTTTTCGCGCACTTCTACGGCCTCTGGTGCGCGTATACCCGCAGTGGAGAGACGTTTGAGATTGCGCATCTCCTTCTCGGCCCACAGGCGCACCATCTTTCGTGGATTGCGCCGTGAGTATCCTCGCCGGAACCGATGTTCTCCGGAGACATACTTGTCGCGATCCTTGAATATTAAGATGGAAGTTTTGTATATTTTGAGGGCAACATGTCGATTGGGAATGGAAGAGACGGGTGTGGGCTCTGGCGGGGTTAATGCGTGGTAGACATTGGCCTGTACACTTGTTAGTTGAATGGAAAGCAGCACTAGGATGTACTTGCCTCTTTTCCCGTACTGATGCAACCGTTGACTTCGTGTATGAGGCCCTTGTTGATCATTTTGAACAAGATGAGCCGTGTCCGCGGGTCCAGAACCTGCTCATTCGTGGCGCGATCCGACTTGTCTTTGATATTCGCTGTCGCGCTGGGCCCTTTTCTATTGACGCCAACGCCCATCGAGGCATAGGGCATATCTATCTTGGCCAATCGCGACGAGTATTTCGCCAGTGCAGAGAGCTGGTCTGTCGTTTTGTCTTTTGCTAGGACATGGGGAGCACTATTCTGGTTGTGTGTCTGCCGAGACTGCGGGTGATTCACAGCGGGGAGGACAGCAACTGCAGATTTCTCGTTCAGCGAAGACGTGACGCCCTGGGCATTGCCTGAACGAACCGCTACGTGCTGTCGCAGGCGATTGTACTGTTTTGTGAAATCTGACGGAGATCAGAGCAATCTAGTATTGGTGCTGTTGGAATATACCTTTTTCTGCTATTTCCCAGTCCTCGTCCTCGACTCTGTTGTCCGAGTACTCGTCGTAGTCATCAGAGTACACGTCCTGCTCGTCCTCTACGCTCGACTCCGAGTCGGAGAGATCAATATATGCATGTTCTACAGGGCGTGAGCTCGTCGTTGTGGTATCCTCTGGGGCATCGTCGAACTGGCCCGGCTCAATCGTCGCCATCATGGAAGAAGATAAAATTGCGATCGCTCATCACGGGGTATGATTCATACTCGGTAGATTATTCGAGCAAAACAAAATACGATAAAAATCTATCTATGCCTTGATAAGTGTAGTAAGTTGACCCTTCCTGTCGAGCGCCATGGTATCATCGCAGCCACCGATGTGTTTCTTGTCTGAAAACAGGTAAGTACACTGTTCAGAGAACGGGCATCGGACTTGCTTATGAAGACATTGGGTACAGTGTGTTGGCCGGTCTTCTCTGCGAGGTAGTTCTGGATGTCGCTGCCGTCATCTCGTTCATCAAGCCTAATGTTCCTTGTCAACAGCTGAACAGTTCAGAATGAATGAATCTTACTCTACAATGCCAATTTGGGCGTCCGGAAACTTGTTGGCGAACAGATTCTTCGCCTGTCTGCAGTATGGGCAGTAGCTCTTGGAAAAGACAGTAATCTTGTTGGACGAAATCGTATCCTACGCCTCTAATTAGACGAGACCGTGACGGCACAATTTGAACATACCTCTACAAAGTCTTTGGCAGCCATGATAGCAGATGTTCGGGTGGGTGAAGAGGTCCTGGTAAGGCAGCGAGTGATGGTGGAAAGGCGAGATAGCATTGCTTATATAGCGCACTTTGGAGTGGGCTTTTGAGGAACTCGTCATCCGATCACATGGCCGATCACGGAAGCGCCGATTCCCGACGAGTCCGACGCTGACAGGAGCTCGGGCAGAGCGTCGGCAAAGTCACGTGCAGTCACCAAAGGGCGGGATTCCCTTTTTGAGGATTCATCTCATTTAGTGGCGCTGATGCCGCAAAACTTAAAAGGCAAGTGCTGAGCTTATTTTGATAAAAGCGAGACATCACGCGGGTTAAAGAACAAGGGAGACGCCAGACATCCTGACCATCACTCTACTCCCCGTCGCCCATTCTCGGAAATCAACACTGTGCTACCCGTACGCGTAAATTGGTGATGTGCGTCTTGTATCGTCTCCTCGTAAAGTGCGCGAAACCGACCTCATTTCATCAGCGGACCCGGGGCCAATTGAGCCCAAGAATACTTAAACCAAAACACGTACCACATTCGTCAAGTCTTTTCCTCGTACCATGTCCGTCTTCCAGGCCACCACCTCTGCCCCGGTCAACATTGCCTGCATAAAGTGCGCCCTTTATCTGGACATTATCGATAGTGCTGATCGTTGTATATATAGATACTGGGGCAAGCGGGACACCAAGCTCATCCTGCCGACAAACTCGTCTTTGTCGGTCACACTCGACCAGGATCACTTGCGATCGACGACGACATCGCGCGCGGACCCGTCGTTCACCAAGGACACGCTGTGGCTTAATGGAACGGAGGAGATCATCAAGGATGGCGGACGGATGGCCACATGCATCGCCGAACTCAAATCGCTCCGAAAAGAGCTAGTAGAAGTCAAGGAGCCGAATGCGCCCAAGGTCTGTTTCCTTTTCCACAAGCAAGCTCCTAGACACTAATCCCGGATGTCCAGTTGTCGACATTCCCCGTCCACATCTCCTCCTTCAACAACTTCCCAACTGCCGCCGGCCTCGCATCCTCCGCCTCGGGCTTTGCCGCGCTCGTCTCCTCTCTCGCAAAGCTCTACGAACTGCCATGCACCCCTTCCCAGCTCTCGCTGATCGCTCGCCAGGGCTCCGGGTCCGCTTGCAGGTCCCTCTTTGGCGGATACGTCGCTTGGGAGATGGGTACTTTACCTGACGGCTCGGACTCGTATGCCGTCGAGATCGCACCTCAGTCCCACTGGCCCGACATGCACGCCCTCATCTGCGTCGTCTCCGATGACAAAAAGGGCACATCCTCCACCTCCGGCATGCAGCGCACCGTCGAGACCTCGCCGCTCCTGCAGCACCGCATCAAGCACGTCGTCCCGAGCGCATGGCCGCCATCAGCAAGGCCATCCTCGCACGCGACTTTGACGCGTTCGCCAAGATCACCATGGCAGATTCCAACCAGTTCCATGCAGTCGCGCTTGACACCGAGCCCCCATCTTCTACATGAATGATGTCTCCAAGGCTATCATCGCGCTTGTCGTCGAGTACAATCGGGTTGCGGTTGAGACCACTGGCAAGCTCAAGGCGGCCTACACGTACGATGCGGGCCCGAACGCGGTTATTTACACCCCCAAGGAGAATGTCAAGGAGATCGTCCAGATGATCATCAAGTACTTCCCGCAAAAGGACGCGTTCAAGGATGTCTTTGGGCTCTTTGGAACGGAGAGCGTACAGGGTGCGGTTGTTAAAGGCTTCAACGAGGCGGTAGCGAAGCCTTTCGAGACCGGTGCCGTGAAGGGCTTAATTCACACGCGGGTTGGTGATGGCCCAAGAGTCCTGTCTGCTGAGGAGTCCCTTCTCGGCCCAGACGGTCTACCGAAAACGTTGGCATAGGGAAAATCTAGCGGTTGAATACTTAATATTTTGTATAGAGTGGCACGAACGTGTCGTTAGTTTCAATGTAATTTCTCGCTTTCGGGCGTTCACTTCGTCTCGTCCTTGCACTGTCTGTTCACTTCGGATCAGTGCACTACATATCTACTCGGACAGTACCTGAGGCCTGAGGCCTGAGGCTCAACATCAATGATAGACTCGGGGACTGAGATGTGGATGGCAGAAAACCAAGAACATCAGCAACCAGCGGTCGACGATCCATGATATCTGGCAATCAGCCATTTGCCTGAGCTGAACTTCAAGTGAAACGAAATGATATTGTCTACAAGCAAGCAATGCAAAATGAGATACAAGAAAGATAGATAGCCATTTCTGGCGGACTACTGGCATATATTACATGAATAGGTCGGCAGGTGGGGAGCCGTCGTCCTCCACAGGACTGGGAAGTCTGTGAACGGGCGGCGGAGGCCTCTCGTCATAGTCCACGGGACTGCGTCTGCCCACGACTGTAATGTTATCTCTGTAAACGGGACTGCGAGCCGGTACAGGCAGAGCCTCCCGGCTTCCAGGACTAGCGAGTCGAGGAACCGGAGGCGACGGACTCTCCCGGCGGAAAGGCCCAGCGTCGTCTTCATCATCATCAGGCGTCGGGGTAGCCGACGAGAACCGCGCATGCGGAACAGTCAGACTGGCCGTCTTCCTCGTCAATATAACCTTTCCTGGAAAGATACTAAATGAAATTTGCAACTTATAGGAGCGCAAGCCTCATACCTAATCTCTTCACCTCGTCGTAGCCCTTGACTCGTGCGGAATCGTACTTGGGATCGACCGTGGCGCCTTCGTCGAACGCGGCATAGTCTATGCGGCGCCGGGACATGAACGCCTCGTCGATCTGCCACGGCGCATCGGGGACGACTTCATCGACCCACCGGCAATGGCGCACGACCTCGCAGCGCTCGACGTGGGGATACACCGCGGCTGCGCCGTGCGCGGCGCACTGTGCGTCATCGAATACACCCACGATGAGGTGTACGAATGGGAAGGCGAGCTTGGCCTGTCTTAGCTGCAAGGCATCACTAGAAGCAAGAGTGTAAACATTCTCTCGAGAGGAGCGAGCGCGAGCTTACCCCACGTTGAAGACGTCAAACACGCCGTCGACATACACCCGCGTCGTGCGCTGCTCAAAGAAGCTCTGCCGCCGCCGCGCACTCGTCTTCCCCGACATCGCATCCAGCATCGTGCGGGTCCACTTCTGGATGTCGTCCGCCTCGAGCCCCGCCGTGCTCCACCGCACTTTCGCAGCCTGCAGCGCCTCCGGCTCTGCTGGCGGACGGGATAGCAGGTTCAGATCCGTGATGCTGCTGTCGAGCCCCGGATTCGAGATGACATCGTAGTCGTCGTCGCTGAGCACCGCTGACGCGTCCATGGTAGGCTATAAAGTCGTCTGCCTCATGGACCGAGGGCACCTTTTAGGGTTGTCTGCACCTGACTTCACCTGACCGCGGAAACAATGCAACATTCTGGGGTGCTCGTTACGCTAGACAGTGTCGGCGACATAGTCGCACGCGATCAAGATCTTAGTGCACACCAGGTCGGTACCTGACTCTACTCAAGCAATCAACTAGTCCATATTGACGGCATCTTTCATTCATACAAATACAAGTATAGCACATAAAATAGGTACACAACAACTATATGAAAACCTGCAAAGGGTGTCGACCGTACTGGTTCTGCCCGTCACTTGAGCTCACCCAGATCAGGATAGAATGGTACCAACGCATCCGCCGCACCAAGATACAGCGCATTGTAGATACGCCAGTACACCTCCGAACCTTCCTCGCCGGATGGAATAGTCCCTGCAGCACATAGCTCAACAAAAATGCCTGGCCCCAAGGTAACCCGCATGGCCTCAATCGCATCCATAACTGCGCCAATTACGTGCGGGGATGTCTCGAAGCAGTTGGGCCACACAAGGTTCATTAGATGAAGCATAGAATCCTCGCAGCCCAAACCAGCAACACCAAGTGCCAGATGCTTGACAATCGTACTCGCAGTTTGACGATGTACGAGATCACGGATCCGTCAACGCATCCTCGAGCATCGTCACACCGATCACAGTAGTATGCCGACTGAGGACCGACGTATTCAAAGACGAAGATAGCGCCTTCAAACAACCGGTGCGGACATTCAACTCAGCAGTCCGGTATTCGTTCAGAATAGCGGGTATACAAGTGAATGCTGTAGGAAAACGTTAGCGTTACGTTCGACACAAAAAGAGAAAGAACACTCACGACCACAAGTTTCTGCAACGATAGCGATAGCAACGGTACTGCAGACACGACTCTGTCGC
>JADNRX010001096.1:0-14627 GCA_015501595.1 Hymenopellis radicata | reverse complement strand
TGCGTTTCGGCGTCGACGCATGCAAACCGTTGAACAACTTTCGGTCAGTTGCTCGCGTTGAGCACCTGTGCCATGGAGAGACATGGCCTGACTGAGGGCTGATGGACAAAACAAGCAGGAACCGAACTTGTGCAGACGACTTATTAGCGCGCGCTTAGATTGAGTTAGATCTTGAAGCTAATATGTTGAAGACGCCGTCGTGGAAGCTCGAACGTGAACTGTGAACATTCTACTGATTGTCTTCTGCGCATTCGGCAGCTGCAACTAGAAAGTCAGATATCACATTCACGTTCAAGTCGGTAGCTCAGTACAGCAACAGGTCCAGAGTCAGAGTATGTTCAGCGAATACAGTAGCGAGAAGCGAATAGAGGCGTCAGAGTGATCAGCCAGCAACAAACTTTGTAGTGTCGGATAAGGTTCGTAGCGTCGGTAGCCAGCTGGCTCACGGCGTCAGATCGTGAACGTTGATATCAGATGAGTACCTACACGTTCATTGTTGCGACTTTGCTCCACCTGGCATGACGTTCCGAAGAATTGTTCAAGGGCTTGCTTTCTTCGAGCTGATTACTTGGACTACAGCCCATTCAGAAGCTAATCGAATGAAATGAAGAACACAAACTCATGCACTGGCGGCTTCAATACTTCCGCGCGCCGTTGGAATAAGTCTTCAATAAGTGGTGGGTAATCTGCAAGACGGCTTTACGCATTCCTGTGAACACTTGTGAATCTGAAATATTTAAATCGGGATTCAGAGAATGCACATAGCTCGCGCCCGGGCCTCCATGTCATCGAGGTCTTTTGATACGTCTTCGTACGAGATTCCCGTTGTCTGAGGGCAAAGATGTGGATTGAGTCCTTCGCTGCATATATGCGTTAGAATGCTGATGCAGAAGAGATACTAGCTCAAACAGAGTTGCGATGCGTTCTTGGACAATTCCTCGGCCAGTTTGCGTCCAGACACATAGAGAGCTTCTTGTGATTCTCGAGAGCGGCAGAGCGAGCAGATAGTTCTTGGCTGCTGTTCTGTCATAATGTAATATATAGCGATTATGGCAGAAAGGCGTACTCTTGTATTCTGAAGAATTTTTGAACACGCAGTGCGGTTCAGATGGCAGACCAAGAGAAAGATAACTCACCCATCCGAGTCCGAGTCGTCCACTTGCATCACTTCAGGCTCGGGGAGAGGCTGTTTCTGGCAGTCTTGGGTTTCTGGTTGAAGAGATCGAAATTAGATTCATCGTCGTCGTCGCTGTTTTCGTGGCGAATGAGATTGGTGCCGAAACACGAGAGGGACGGCATTTTCTGTACACAGAATTAGCTTGACATTTCCGAATGTGAGAGATACTGGCTAGGTGAGCGAACCATGGTCGATGATGTGGTAAGAGAAAGAGACGCGACGCGTTTGTTTGGTTCCGCAGCCACCTTTTCTGGTGTCGCAAATACGGAAGTTACACTCTTCCCCTCATGGATTGGTAGGCATTCGCTGGTTGCTACCTGCTATTGCTGACTCTACCTTCAATGCAGTTTGGAATTGAACATTCACCAGCGCATTCTGTCGGACATCGTCGAGCGTTGGGGAAGACAAGACGACCTGCGTTATGCAGGAGACATGATAGGATCCAAGTACAGACGAGAAATGTCGCCAGAGCACCTTTTAGCCAACCAAATGGATTCGCTGTTAATGGTGTTGAGCAGAAGCAGGTCAACGGGACTCATACAGAGCGGAAGAGGAGGAGCAGGTGACAGGGTTTTCATGGTGAACGGCATCCATTTCGGCTGGACATTGCTCATAGACACCATAGTCCGCGTCCCGAGTACACTGCAATATCGCGTTCGGCGAATTGCTCTTCAATTTCCCCGAGGCGCATATTTCAGAAAGGATTGGCACATCCTGCCAGTGCTCATTGACGTACTGCGAGACATACCATACATCGACTTTGACCGAAGTCTGTCCTGGGAAGGTCGGATGCTTCCTACTTCTTGACCGTCATCCTGACTCTCCATAGACTGGTCATTACTGATCAACTAGTATTCTCGACCGTCTCCGCTCTGCTGCGCGTAGCCAGTCTGCATCCTGAACACAACGCTGTCGCGACTGAAGCCATTTAAGTTTCATTTCGGACATTACCACAAAGATAGCCACGACAGCTCGTACGTCCTACCCTCTCCAACCTGAAATTGAACTAACGCATGTTTAGCATTGGATATCTTGACACAACTGTCACCGGCCTTACACGGACTTTATCGCGCTATAAGTTCGACCTCTTTCGCCTGGAACACTTCGCAATGGAGGCAGCTACGGGAGCGCCTGACAGATCTATGTTCGCATTCTAATGTGGATCGTCTTAACCGACTTATCACCGACCTGTTTACCTTGGACGAGGAGGAGCCCGACTTTGATGCCCAGCATTTCATCGAGACATTTCTCGCGCGCTACGTCTCCAGAGGCCGCCCTCTTAGTGGATATTTCATTGTCTGCTGCGTTCTGGAGACGTCCTGGACAGTCCTGGCGCAAGCTTTGTCTCCGCCTCACGCCGTTACTTATGGCAATCCTTCCGAAGCGGCTGCCGCTAATTCGGCGTGGAATTCGTTAATGAAACTGCCTGCCCTCGATTTGGAAATTGAGGATCAGAAGACTACTGACATGCTAAAGTCAACCATTCAGTATGCGATGCAGTGCTTCACAGATCTCCTCCTTCAGATCCAAGATATGGACACTGAACCCCACCGGATACGTACACTTGGGAGACCATGTCGGAAAGCTTGGTGGGTTACAAAGACTTCCCTGGCGACCTTCACTGAACACTATTTAGAAACTGGCGTCTATCTGTTCCGTTGCGCTACGAGAACTAGACCAACATCTGTACTCGCGCCTTCTGCTATTCCTTAGCGAGGATTCTCCGATCTCGGACAACCTTGTGCAGGAGGCTGCTCTCAAGGCAACAACGATTCTCGTTCAGAAGTAAATCCTCTAAAAGTGTTTATCCAAACGTATGATTAACATATTTACAGCTTCCCAGATATCGCGTCGAGAATGGCCACTCATTTGCGCCGCTTCGTTACAGCGCCCTTGCCTATATTCGAGTTCGAGTTTGCTTCTGAACTCGCGCTCCTCCTCCACTGGCTGCTGCTGCAAAATGCCTTGCTCAGTGTATCAAGGTCGGTTCACCAGAATATGCTTCAATCCTTCGCTAACAGTAGTTGTGTTTAGCTCGCTCCAGGCGACGATTTGATCATGTCCAACATGTATTCACTCTTGAATTACATTGCTGCGACGAGCAAAGAAATCTACGAGAATTCCAGTAGCTCTCAGCTCATCAATAATCCGTTGTATAATGGGCAAGATATCGATGCCCTTCCCGCTGAGACAGGCCTTCACGGACTGTCAGAGGATGAGAAGCGACTAGTTGGGATTAGTACGATTTCTGTAGTCACGCGTCTCGCGCTGGAGTTCAAGACTGAAGAGGCAAGTTCTATCGCAGTTGATGGTTCCATTCCCTTGACTGGCTTTTGTCCAGGTCACACGTCTTACCATTTCTATGTTGCTTCAACGCCTTCGCTCAGCCGAGCCAACCGTCGAGGCAGCTATCGCGTACAACTTGGTTGATTTAGCGCTATCGGCTCCCGAAAGTTCTTTCGTCGACATCATTCGCGTCTTCTCGACAATCAACCGCTCGGCGAATCCTGATGACCCGCGCTTCTCGAATAATATGGTGCGAGCTGCATGGGCTACAACTTGCGCAGCACTGATATCTTTCAGGTTCTGGCAGCACAGACGAGATTAGCTCAAGAAATGCATCGTCGTCCAGAGTTATATGACCTGTACTTGGTGGAACTTTTGACCTTGTTGCGGACAAAGGTGTAGCTATCCAGAATGTTAAGATCGCGAATCATCATGTCAAGGTAACCGTTCATCTTCCCTTTGGAGTTCTGTAATTTACCGCTCTGAAATAGACCGACGACATGATTGAGCAGTTGGCCTCACTGTTGTTACCCATCGATGCGCTTCTCGCGCATAAGGACTACAGCCCTCACGTCAACTCGTCGTCAGTCGTGGTGGCGCTTTTCAGAAATATGTGGTTCTTGTGTATCCTCTTCCACTTCACTAGTGACGAGGACAAGCATTCCAACGCCATGGGCTGGAAGCGACCTGCGATGGCTCGCATAGCCGCAAAGACCCCTGCCATGGTTGTAGAGGAATCCCAAGATGCGGTGGCAAGTGACGTGGAGTACAACTCTGTCATACGCCAGGAATACGCGCATACGGTGGGTTGTCTCTAAGGAAGGTTCAGTGGTAGCTAATTGGTTCGATACAGGTCATTTCGAAACATCGCACGTCGTTGACAGCCCATATACCGCTTCGGTCTAGCGATTTACGGTACCTGTCTTCAGGACAAATCGTCTTTTTGTTAACGATGCATGATATGGAAATCATGCGATCGGCTGCCGGACTAACCTCTTCTCTCGTGTCCTACTTTGTCAACGATAGTCTCAATCGGCATCAGGGCTTGAGCGCATGCATGGACGCGATAGCCGAGAAGGTAAGTCGCACACCTTGGCATTCGTATTGTCCTTTAATTCAGACTCGTCTTAGGTGATTCGAGGATGTGTCGGTGACTTGAATGTACAGGCTGCTCAACAGGCGCTACCGGAAGTGCTCTCTTCAGAATTGCAAACACTGTTGGTTTGCAGTACGCATCGTGTCGCCAAGGCTAGGGATGTCGCGTCCAAATTCTTGAATCGTCTCATTTCGTCATTCCCTTCGCTGATGTGCGATCCTCCGCTCGTCTTCGCCATTTTGGAGGTCCTAACCCTCCTGAGGCGCTCTTTGCGAAAATGAATTTACGGACGAGGTACTACAATTTCCGCATGTTGTCGTTACTGGTACTGATCTATCGTCCCTAGTATAATCCGGTATACGAGTACAAATCATCGCGCACGGGTATTGCTTTGGAGTTGACCGACAGCTATAAAGTTCGAAATGAGATATTGTCTCAGCTGCATCGCAACGCGAACAGTTGGTTCGAGCTCGCGTTAGGTCGAGCGCCTGTTGAATTACAATCGACGTTGCAGAAGTATTTGACTGTCCATCAGTCTTCTGCTGGTGTTGAAGGCGCAGAGCTTGGTGCGTCTATCGCCGAGCAGTTTGGTAAAGCTGTGGGACCTGTTCAACGACAACTTAGTGAGTTATTCCTTGCTCCTCTTGCTGGTCAGCATCTGATTGTGGCCAGCTTCACTTTCGGCACTGTCTGGCCAGGACATGGACCGATCCAAGATCCTTGCTAGTCAGATTGCGAGCAAGGGTTATTTCTCTGGAGAGGCTGCAGGCGTTCGTCTTGCTGGGCGGTCTGGTAAGCTCTTCTTCGTTGCATTGACACCTAGACTAACACCCGTTCGCAAGGTGTCGATCAATTGGAAAAGCTGCCACCTGATATCGCCCCGACGAGAGAAATCGAAGCTCTGAAGACACGACTAGCACATTCAATGGAAGGTATCCGTGGTAAGAATTGCGAGCTCACGGTCCAAGACCTCAAGCGTCTGCTATTCCGATGCGCTTCTACTATCATTTCACTTTCGGAGGTCAGACCTTTTCATCCACTGCTCATCCTTGACTCAACAGTTCACAGTGCGACTACGACTTGCTCCGTTACCTTGTGGCCATACCGATAGAAGTATCCACCCCGGCCGCCATTTCTACTGGTATCGAAGTTTGGACATGGGTTATTGCCGAGAAGAATGATATCGAAGTCGCTTTGATGAGCGAGCTTTTATCGTCCTGGTCAGATAGCATTCGTCAGGAGAAAGGCATATTCTCTCCCTCGCTAAAGTAAGGCGATCACTAGGATTTCGTCTCAAATTCTGACATCGCTGCCCTTTAGCTATGCAGATCCATTCCTTTCTCCGGTTGGCTACAGTCCAACTGAGAAGGAGGAGATCGATCGGGAGATGGCGAACGCAAGGAGACTGCTCACTCCGCATGCTTTGGTTATACAAATGCTATTCAGTCGTCTGCAGGCGGCTAGATATCGCCGACCAGGTGTCATGTTCCTTCTACAGCATTTGGTTCTGAGATCAGCTCGCGCCCACAAGACTCTCAGGTACGTCCTCCATTTCGAATTCGGCGGCTTTAGGCTAATTTCAAATTTCAAACCAGTACCCATCCTTTGGCACGGGAAGCGAGATTTTCGTTCTTGTTATTTGGTTTTGAGACGTTGAAGAGCTCTCATCTCGACTGTTTCTGCGAGGGAGAACTTCGTGAAGCACTCTATACAGCTGCGTATTCTTGGTTTGCTGTTCGACCTCAGTAGGTCATTCTCCCAAACATTTGAGCATCGTTCTAAACCAAGCTTCAGGTGGACTTTCGGTGCGGATCGCGTACAGCTCGATGCGGACGTCAAAGTGCTATCAGAGTTTCTTTCTTACCTGCAATCTGACGCCGTCCGATCGGATTCAGTTATATCGAGTTTAGCGCCAACTCAAACACCTTCACGTACATCTCGTAAGCTCGAACATGCCTATCTGCGTTGACAAGCTCACCCATTGTACACAGATTATCTGACGAGACTTCGCCAGATAAATCAACCCCTCAGGCTGTTGGTTGATAATGAGATATACCGTCTCAATGTTTGGGCCAACCCGACAAACGACTTCCGACGAGGGGTGGATCATACGGCCGGAAACGCGTCAGATGTGAGCAATATCTTTGTGTTTGGCGTCTCTCTAAAACTGAGGACATAGACACCTTGGAATTCGATTATCCGTACTACTTGGCAGATCAATCCTGCCATAGCTGTCTACTTGTGTGAACGGTTCAAACTACCCAACATTCGGTCTGAAGTCAGCAAGTTCGTTCGTTCCAACACAGTCGAGGTCTTGGATGTGCCCGAAGCCGTGCCTTTCTTAGTCGAGGAACGCTTAGATGCCTCCGTCCGCCGCGATCTGAAAGTGAGCAAACTGTTCATTCCTCTGACACTATCTTAACATCAGCAGCTACTTCTCCTATGGGCGCCTGTACCCCCAGTCATCGCGAATACCTTCTTCGAACGCAGGTTCGGCAATGATCCAATACTATTACAATATGCACATCGTGTATTGGAGCAACATCCTGTGGATCTTACGTTCTTCTTCGTTCCACAGGTCGTTCAAGCCTTGCGCTATGACGACCTTGGCTATGTGGCTCGCTTCATCTTCGAGACCGCCAAAATATCTCAGCTTTTCTGCCATCAGATAATCTGGAACATGAAGGCGAACTGCTACAAGGACGATGGCGGTGAAATAGTAAGCAGTTCATGTCGTGGGAGAGGACTTTCTGACAGCATCGCAGGAGGATCCCATGAAGCCAACTCTCGATGGCATGACAGAACTGGTCGTCAGCTCCCTTTCGGGAGAAGCTAGGGCATTTTACGATCGCGAGTTCGGATTCTTCCACGAAGTCACTTCTATCTCGGGAAAATTGAAGCCGTTCATCAAGAAGACGAAACCGGAGAAGAAGGTCAGAGATACATCGTGATATTGCTCAGTCTCTAATTCTTCAATCTAGGCCAAGATTGACGAAGAGATGGCGAAAATTGTTGTTGACGTTGGCGTCTACTTGCCGAGTAATCCTGATGGCAAGGTGGTTGACATTGATAAGAAATCTGGGCGACCTCTCCAAAGTCATGCCAAGGTCTGTCTCGTTGACGTCGTCCCTCGGCTTCCTCATTTTCGTCGTATTAGGCACCGTTCATGGCAACGTTCAAGGTTCGTAAGGAAAAGCTCATTGTCGACATGAACCCCGATTCGCTTCTTGATGGGGAGGGCGGAGGAGTTTCTACCCGTGCCGAGTACGACGTGTGGCAACAAGCTATCTTCAAGGTCGGCGACGACTGTCGACAGGATGTGCTGGCGCTGCAGATCATCGCAATGTTCAAGAACATCTTCATGAGCGTTGGGTTGACCTTGTATCTCTACCCTTATCGCGTCACTGCTACTGCCCCTGGCGTGAGTCTTTCAAATTGTTTCCTCTCTGCCTTGAGTTGACACAAGTGCCGTAGTGCGGTGTCATTGACGTTGTTCCGAATGCAACGTCTCGAGACGAGATGGGTCGTGCGAAAGTCAATGATTTGTTGGATTTCTTCGTGGCCAAGTATGGCGGGCAGGATACCATAGCCTTCCAGAAGGCCCGGATGAACTTCATCTCGTCTATGGCTGCGTACTCTGTTGTGTGCTATATCCTGCAGATCAAAGATCGGCACAACGGCAACATCATGATCGACGGGGAAGGCCATATCGTGCACATTGGTAAGTGACAGTATTGTAAAAAGACAACACGCTAACGTTGCGATTAGACTTTGGTTTCTTGTTTGACATAGATAAGTGTCTCCGCTTCTTCTCCAACCTTACACCTGGCTAACGATGTGTTGACTTCTTCTCTACGTCCCGGCGTAAGCATCCCTCATCTCCGACATGCTTGAGTTTTGCTCATTTTTATAAGGGTGTCAAATTCGAGGCGCATTCCTTCAAGCTCAACCACGAGATGGTTGTCCTCATGGGCGGCCGTAACTCACAAGGCTATCAACTTTTCCAGCACCTCACTGTCAAAGCATTCTTGGCGATCCGTCCTCATGCTGAGCAACTAGTCAACACAGTCCAGCTCATGCTGGACACTGGGTTCCCTTCGTTCAAGGGCGAGGGGACAATCAAACGGCTCAAAGACCGATTTGCGCTTGGAGTGAACGAGCGTCAGGCTGCGGACCATATGATGGCCATTATCAAGAACGCGCATGAAAATGTGAGGAGTACGGTGTACGACGAGTTCCAACGTGTAGGTTGTTTCGCGCTCACGTTCATTCGCCGTGTACTGAAGGAGGTGCTTCTAGTTCCAGAACGGTATACCGTACAAGTGAGTAGTAAGGCTGAACTGGGACTATTTATGTATTATCTCTTGGATGCGGATTCACGACGTGGAATAATATACTTACACTAACAATGGGTCTTCTCTTTACACTGCCTGACTACTCGCCCACTGAGACGATTTGCGCCGCCCAGTTTCAGATCCGTATTGACTTGCATAACACTAGGACGTATATTCTTTATTCGGTGAGCGCCGTTCTGTAGACCTGGGCCTTTATCACAACCTCCAACATTTCTCGCAGATGAACGTTAACGACCATTCGATGTGACCATCAATCCAGACAGCCATGCTCTTACTGAAATGCATCAGCGTCCTCGAACTCCGGAAGAGCTCGAAGAACGCAGTCTCTTAGCGGAAACGTTCTCTGTCGAAGTCAATCGGGCCTTGCTGGTATCGAATTTCAGCTCTTCCATGATGACAACGACGAGGTTGTGATGAGCGCCAGGTCTACAGAACGACGCTCAACGAAGAAGGAATGTAGAGTCAATACGGATCTGAAACTGGGCCGTATTGATTTCTAGGATGAAAATAAATACGGACCTATTGTGGGCGTCAATTTAATCTCGTCACTCACTTCTGAGCTCGGGGAAAACGGGCACCACAAACAACACACTGAGCTTTTTCTATTACAACGTTACATACTACTCACTCTCCTCGAATAAATAGAAGAAGCAAAAGAAGATCTACCAAAACATGTTCTACAAAAGTAAATAACCTGTCAAAGTTCTTCCGGGGGAAATCTACAACTCTACAGTGCGGTGCATCCTAATCTCAGGCCCCCGCGAGCCGAAATATCGCTCACTAATGAACGACCACTCAATATGGCCATCAATCCACACAGCCATGCAATCGATAAAGTGCGTCAGCGTCTTCTTGATGGCGTTCGGGAACTCGGCAGCGTCGCCTGCAGCTCTAAGAACGCCGCCGTCGCCTGACGGAAGCGCTCCCCGACGTAATCGATCACGCTCTGCTCGTCCAGGCTCAGCTCTTTCATGACCACGACGACGAGGTTGTGGTAGGGGTCTAGGGAGCGGCGCTCGACGAAGAAAGAGTACACATCCTAAGGATTATGTTAATAAGATACGATGAACGGGCTGGCGAAGGTTTACGTTGGTGTAAGTGATCAAGTCGATGGCGTTGTCTATAATCTTGCTAACGTGGGGGTGGTTGTAAATCTCGTCCGGCAGGTCGTCCTGCACGAGGATGAAGTCGAAGGCTACGCGCGCGGCGACGCCCGTGCGGCGTAAAGCCATGTACTCGTGGATGGGGAGGATGTAACTTGTTATCGCGGTCGACCGCCTGCGCGTGGACACTGTCCAAGTATTTTTCGTAGTGGCGAATGTAACGCTCCGAAGTCGAAGGCGTCATCTGAGCGTCGGTTTGCACTCGATTCCAGAAACTGTAATACAGTGAGATTGATATATCATTGGTGCGGGAGACGATTTACTCTCTAGTCATCTTGCCTAGAACGCCTTCATTCTCAGTCGGCGAGTGGGAATTCCTAAGCGATGAAAGTCAGTCATCGAGAAGCTGACGAAGAATGAAGAAGACCCACTTGAAAGCATAGATAACCTCGTCGCACTGCTTGCGGACAGTGACGCTGTCCTTGTCGTCCGTATGCTCGTCGATGATGAAGAACATATACATGTGGTCGATGGCGAGCCGCAGCGCTGGCCTGTCCAGCTTTGGATAGGTCATCGAAGCAAATTCCCCAAACTTGCATTTGAAGAAGGCGGAGAGCGCGTGTTGGCTGAAGGGCGAGTAGCTGTGCACCCAAGTCTGAGCCTCATCGATGAGCTCGGAGTGGCATGCGGGTTAGTGTAGGTCTTGACGGGCCAGTACTCAGAAAAGTCGGGGAGGAGGACGGAGGACGAAGACATGGTCGCAGTGGGAGTGTCGTACAAGTGCTGTGTGTCGTCTGTTTTCGAACCGGAGGATTTTATAGCTCTTTGGACAGTCCAAAAGAATCAACTCCATTTAGAGAGCTTTCGATTACACGCTACCAGAAACCCACAGACCGACGGCCCTCTGCATACCTTGATCGACCCCAAGCTAGGTCCGACCACGATGCTACGGGCATAAGCCGATACAGCCCTTGCGGTCTACTCTCTGCTATGCGTCAGTGAGGGGAACAGTGAAATTAACTGGACTACTCACTTCTTCTCCACTCCTAAAGCGTAGTTTAAGCGACGTGGCTGCGCCAAATCATGGAATGCAGCTTCTAGCTTACGAAAACGACATGACCACAGCCTAGGAACCGGCGCCCTCCGAGAATTCGAATCTGTGTTGGTAAAGCCTTGAAACGCGACGCGTTTCTGGAGAAGCAGATGAGTGGAGATCCTAATGTTCGGCGAGACTGTAGCTGCGGTTGGAAGACGCGACGACACGAGTTGGACACGTCCCAGTGCAGAGCGGCCTGGAGACGCGCCATGCTAGACAATTCCCGCATCACGTTGTCCCGCGAGGCGTTCCAGCCATCAGTTCTTGAAGTCAAACCGTCGCGGCGCGCGCACAGAGATAAGAGCCTTTCCTGAAACACGCCGCTTCTGCTGGAAATGGTTAATGCGAGCGGGACGCCACCCCGGACAGACGCGCTTCGGATGCTGCCGCCTCGACTCTCAAACGGAGGCAAAACCAGTTTAGAATCTAGAAGCAACGATATCTGCCACATATACTACCAGAAGAGTGGACTCTTCGCGCGGTGGTGAGAAAGTTTCATGGCGATCACTCCCAGGCGGGCACAGCGCCGGCGTGTGAATGAAGCCATAGAAAGAGCGCAACAGAGCCGTACTCGAAACTCCTTCAAGTTTCCCAGTGGAACAAGGTGACCAGTGATTGTCTGAACAGGCGGCCTGTACGTCAAAAATACGACGGATGTCAACGAAACTTCAGGCAGCGAAACACGTACACAAGAGCGGCCTGTATACAGCATTACGAACGTACAGTACGCAGTGTTAATTCATGTCTGCGAGACGGCAACGGTGTCCAATTGGGTGGCCTTCAGCGATCCGAATTGGTCGATCCGGGATCTAATACATTCGAGGAAGAACTTCTGGGACCCAGGAATGTAAGTAGCAACCGAGATAGGCTAGCGGAAGACACGCTCA
The DNA here is from genome assembly GCA_015501595.1 of Hymenopellis radicata. Lineage (NCBI taxonomy): Eukaryota > Fungi > Basidiomycota > Agaricomycetes > Agaricales > Physalacriaceae > Hymenopellis > Hymenopellis radicata. The sequence continues at coordinate 2,627 of JADNRX010001096.1, read as the reverse complement.
CCCCGTAGGGAATGAGGACCATAGCTTGATGGAGAGGAGGAACCTACCCACAGAGCGCGGGGGAGGGTCGCCACCAATGTCGAGGGATCCTAGTGTATCGAAGACGTTACAGGACGAACAGGTTCAGCAGAAGCAGCCAATTGGAAATTGCTCTGTATAGCCACCTGCTTCGACGACCCATGGCGAGAAGCCGAACTTTGCGCTGCTTCCCTGTTGGGTACTGAGCAGAAAGACGAGGCCGAGGCCTAACCTTCAATTGGGGAAACGCGGCCTTGAAAATGTGGTGCATCATCGAAAGAAGAGGACACAGAGGCGGAAGGCGTCCTGTTTATCCATGGACGTCTCAGTGGGAGTTGCCGAACACCGGCGACCAACCTTCAAAGACGTCACGTGTAGAACATTTTGATCACCGGTGATCATGCCCTCCTGTCCTCGGTTCACCATCTCCTCGGCCAATAAATGGCACTGACCATCCAATTCTCTACCGGGGTGTCGCTCGAAGCGGAACTATGTGCGCCACAAGCTGAATTTAGCGGGGGCCCGCGTCTCGCCATATTTCTCCACCCATGGTCCTGGCTCGGTGGACGCATGGACGATCCGTAAGACCCAGCCGACTCCCCTTCACGAGCAGTTTCCGACTATTACAGAGTCGTCTCCCTCCTTGTGGACACGTTCGAGCGCCACGACTTCCATATGCTCCGATACAACTCCCGAGGCGTGGAGGTCAACTGGATGGGCTTCCTTGACTGGTTCAAGCGAGGGCGAGGATCTTTGCGCCCTCGTTAACTGGGCCGTCGAGTGCATTGGGAATGTTAAACATCTTGTTCTCGTGGTACATATGCCCTTTGCAGATAACAAGTCATGCTGCGATCTAAATCCTAGTTAGGGATACTCTCATGGCTCCCTCATTACCACCCTTTGTCCGTCTCTCCCTTCGATACCCACGTCCTACTTGCTTGTTTCTTATCCAGTTGGTCCAAGGGCATGGCTTACTCTGTTCCGTTCCTCCCTCTATGAAAGGCTCTTGGTTCAATTCTCGAATCAAAAGCTCGCGTCCTCACAGTGTATGGGACTGAAGACGAGTTCACCAGTGCCGAACGGTACGAACGGTGGACATCAGGTTTGAGTTCTGTTGAGAATCTAGAGATTACCCGTATCGAAGGAGGCAGTCACTCTTGGATAGGAGGCAGTGGCCGCCAGTTGAGCGCAACCGTGGACGCTTGGCTCCTCCATCAGCCTCGCTGAGTGGTTTCCATTACAGCGTTACCACCTCGGAGAGTGATACTTCTTGGCGAATAAATAAAAAATCGGACAAGTGTTCTGCACAAGTAATTATCCTGTATACATTCTTCTGTAGAAAAATCTACGGCACTACGGCGCGCGCACCTTGATTTCAGCCCCTGCGACCGTCGTTGTGATCATGGAAGAGCTGAACTTGAACGAGCAAGGCATGCTTGACTTCGACGGAGAAGAGTTCGCGACGCGTTATGTAGGGATGTTTGTCAACGCCGTCCCTAACGACTATTTAGCTTGTGCTTGTTTGGCATTTTTCAATTTTTTCTTTTCACGTACCACGACCTTCGTGGTCTGCGTCCCGATGCCATGTCCGTAGCGACACCCACTCTCCTGCCTCGGCCTGCACGATTCCCTCATCTGCTCCCACCTGCACCGCGAGTCCTTCCTCAGCCTCTTAAACGACGAACTAGCTATGGTCATCTCAACGCTACGCGAAATCTCCAGAAGGAGCTCGACGACTTGAGCGACGAGGAGGTTGACCTGGAAGAACAGGTACTTGATTTCACCCTTGACAGCTCCTTCACTGGTCCTCATATTCCTTCCACAGAACACTGCTATTCACAACCGAGGCTACTCGTATCTGGTGCCCATCGGGCGTAGTCTCACTCAGAAGGAGGAGAAAGCTGACGTACGTTTCTCTTGACGGCTTGTAAGCATCTTGATTGACGTTGTGCAGGCAGGCGAGGATGATGACGGCGATGATGGTCCCGGCGACACTGACGAGTCTACCAATGACGACGAAGACGATGATGACGAAGATGAAGATGAGGACGAAGAGGAAGACGACATGGACCGCTGAATTGGAGGACCTGGATGCCGATGTCCCGGAGGATGTTGACATGTAATTCGTAAGTCTTCCTTTTCTCTCTTTCATGTTTTCCATCGTAACTTTTTTCAAAGGCCTCTCTCTTTACTGCTTTCGTGTCGGTGAAGAGGTACTTATACTCTGCTAGGTAAGCATTCTCTCCATCGTTATCTTATGATGAAAATAGTTACGGAATGTTGAGTCAAAGACTCGTTGTCCGAGAGCGCATAAAACCATGTGGATCTTTCCGTTTGCCTTCCTTCTGACCTTTGCCTATTTATTCTCTCTGAACGTTATTACTAACCCATTTCCCAGCCTTTCCATGTATGCGGTGATGCTCAAGTTGATCTGTTCGGGCTTTAGAGAAATGGCAGCGGGTGGTGGTGTCGAACGCTTTACACGCAACTAGCCTGTCGCACGCGACCACTGGCACTGGGCAGTCGTTCTATGATATTTTTATTGCCTTCCGGGTTTCGCGGGCTCTTCCAGCTGGGAGGCACTCTGCGCCCACTAAACAATGTCTTCT